>APFE031342705.1:38331-52696 GCA_000404065.3 Pinus taeda
GTTTACTGTAGAAATGTATGACTCCATGAACCCAATGGAAGAAGCCTTGATTTTGTTGTTCCAACCAGCTTAAAATTTATTCACTGTTTTAAAGAGTTAGCCATCTTTTGCCCTTAAATGCATATCAAAATCTGTGAGAGAGCCCTCTCTGACTAAGGAGGCTAAACCTTAGTCTAAAGCCTGGTTTGAAACAGTTGCATGAGATCTCACTAAGTAGCAGCCTTTAGTGCATGATTTTGTGACAACACAATATATCATGGAACTACTGGCGAATGTGTTGAATGCGCTCAATGAAGTTGTTAGCCCTGTCAGCTTTGGACTATACATGAGCCGAATTTTCTTGAGTAGCTGCAAATGGTATGGCCACATCAATGGGACATAATGGTTGAAATCCCAGCCCTACCTAAAAGGGGTTGTGGCCCGTTGAGTTGTGGAGAGATCTATTGTAGTTGTGCTAGACATAGGGGAGGCTTTCATCCCATGTGTGTGGATGCTTCGAGTTATACATGCGCAGAATGTGTACGATCATCCTGTTGACGACTTTTGTTTGCCCATTAGTTTGGGGATGGAAATTCGTGGACTTAGTGAGTTTTGTACCTAGCATCGACCAGAGACTTGACCATTATCCACTTAGGAATCTTTTGTCCCAATCAGAGACAATGGATTGTGAGATTCCAAAGTGTACCCACACTCACCCAAAGAAGAGCTTAGCAGTGTCCTCTATTGTGATACTCTTCTTACAGGCCACCATAATGGCCATCTTAGAGAATTTGTCAACGACCATGAAAACGTAGCCATTGTCGTGCTTAGTAGAAGGAAGGCCTGACATGTAATCCATGGAGATGGATTCCCAAGGTTGACTAGGAGTAGGCATAGGAGTATATAAGCCTTGCTTATTGATGGTTAGTTTGAAAATGACTCAGGTAGTGTAGGATTTAATGTACCTCCCAACATCCTGACGAAGGCTCGGCCAATAAAAATACTTTTGCAGTACTGCCACTATTTTCTCTACTTCGAAATGTCCAATGACCTGACTCTAGTGCACCACAAAAATACGCTTGGCACGCTCGCTTGAAGGAACACAGATTTGTCCTAGGTGGCATAACAATGCATCCTCGAGGTGAAATTTTTTAACTTTCTTACCTTCCAGTAGTGTCTGGTATGTGCTACTGAAATCTGGATCTCTCTCATAAAGATGCAGCCACCCCGAAGTCTCGTGCCCAAAAGAGTCAAGCACATCGATCAATGCCATGACTGGGGGTTGGTTGACACAATTTGCAACATTATTGGTGTTTCCCTTCTTGTACATAATGTTCAAATGGAATTGTTGCAGGTATGTGGACCATTTCTGATGGTGATCGTTCTGCAACTTCCCTTGTGTCTATATGAACTGTAGGGGTCGATGGTCTATGTGGATGACCGTTTCCTTCCCCATAATGTAATCTTTCCATTGACGACAGGCCTACACAATGGAATACATTTCTTTATTGTAAGTGGGATACTTTCGGACTGTGTCTGAAAGTGTCTCACTATGTTAAGTCATTGGATGCCCCTGTTGAGTAAGAATTGCACCAATGGCATAGTTGGAGGTGTTTGTCTCAATCTCAAATGGTTGCTACGGGGCTGGTAATGTGAGCATTGGTGCAAAGCAAAGGTGATGCTTCAACTCAGAAAACACCTTTTGTTGGGTTTTGGACCAAAAAAACTTTGGTTTCGCTCTACCCTTGGTGACTTGACTTAAAGGCCAAGTGATATGAGATAACCCCAACATGAACATGCAGTAGAAGTTGGCAAGACCCAGAAAGCTACAGAGATCTGTTAGAGTGGTTGGGGCTGGCCAATCCCGAATGACTTGGATCTTGGCTGGGTCCACATGCACACCCTTCTCATCAATGATGTACCCTAGATATTGAACCTAGGTCATGCCAAAAGTGTATGTCTCCAAATTGGCACACAACTTGTGTTGTCGCATGGTTTGAAAGACCTGTCGAATATGGCAGAGGTGCTCTTCCCAACTCTGGCTGAGAATCAAGATGTCAACTAAATACACCACCATGAATGCATTGGTGAAGGGTCGCAAGATGTCTTCCATCAATAGCATGAAGGTTGTGGGGGCATTCGTCAACCCTAAAGGCATGACCAACCATTCAAAAAGGCCCTCCTTGGATTTGAAGACATTCTTCCACACATCAAAGGATTCGATAGGCGCCTGGCAATAACCAGACCTTAAGTCAATCTTGCTGAAATATTTGGCCCCCTTGAGCTGGTCCAGAAGGCCATCAATCTGTGGGATTGGGTACCTATTCTAGATATTGATCATGTCGAGCACCCAATAGTCAATACAGAGTCTTGATGTTCCTAAATCTACCTCTTGATCTCATCATTCTCCAGAACAGAGTGTCAATAGATCGGTCCATTGGGTAGTGGCACACCTGGAGTCATATCGATGGAGTGCTTAACCTAACACTGCAGAGGTACCCCTGTAGGTGAGGTGAAAATGTCCCTGTACTCCTCCATGACCTTGTCCATCTGATGCAAAGGGGCCCTCTCAGGAAGTCATGGCCATAACCTTCTTCTTGCCCTGAGGGCGAATCATAAGGAAAACAAATTTCCTGGTCTGGAAAATGATCTTACTGCATTTCTTTGCATTGATTAAAGAGATGGCAGTAGGCAGAGCTACCTCTGGTATCCTGTACAATTTATTTCCCAAAGTAATAATCACAGAGCAAGGTCTACACTTATATACAACATGTCGCTTCCACAAGTATGATTGTCCTAATAATACATCACAAAATCCAATAGGAGAAACATCACACAGTACCTCATCCATGAAGGGCTTGATGTTGTAGGGAAGGCGGCACTATTGGTTGACATGGAGATCTCATCCTTGGTGAAACCACCCAATGGTGTACAGTTGTGGATGTGCTATCGTCAGTAGGCCCAACCGTTTCATGACCTCTGCTAAAATGAGGTTTTCTGGATCCCATTGTCGACAATGAACTACAGTGAAGAACCTTTCACCCACATTTGTGAGTGGAAGAGGTGTTCCCCCTCCTCTGGATCTTCAAGCTCATCCTTCAAGATCTTGGTGGTGGCCACAGTGGCACTGGGCTCTGCATCAATGATCTTCTTTCCTTTGTCATTCCCCTTGTTGGGTTCTGACTCAGAGTCAAAACATGCGTCTGATTTGGAAGCCTTCATCTCAGCCACCAGTGACTGCTTGGCCCAACACTCACTTATGTTGTGAGTGGAGCTCTTATGGAACTCACACCATTTTCCCGTGTCCTTATTTGTCTTCATGGTGTTTTTCTTTGCTTGCGGATTCAGTGAGTTGTCCTGAGTCACCCTCCCTTGGGTTTGGCCTTTGCTATGTGGTTTGGGGGCACCTTTTCCTTGCCTTGAATTCGTAGATCCAAAGTCTTGCTTCTTCTATTTAAACTTTTGCTCAATCTTGACAGTGTATCGGTATGTCATGCCAAGCAAGGAGATGTCCAGAAACTCCATCTCATCCTAGATGTACTTGTGTAGAAAGTCATGATACTTGAGTACCAAATGTCGCTCAAAATCCTTGATACCCAACTTCGTGCGGATGGTATGGAAAACATTTGTGAACTCTGGCACATCTTGGTTCCTTCCCGTTGTAGCGTAGTCTACTTTATGTATTTATCTTCATAGCTCCTGACTGGGTAATATTGTTCCTTGATGGCATCTTGTAAAGAATCCAAAGTGGGTGCAGCTGAAAACTGTGAGGATTCCCTCTCGTCCTTTTGTTCATAGTAGGTTTCCCACCAGTCCTTGATGTGTGGGGCAGCTTTGAGAAGTGGAAAAGTAATCTTTTCCCGATTCGAAAAGTCATGAACTAAAAAATATGCTTCCAACATATTCAACCACTTATCTACGGCATCTACATCATGTCGCCCTTAAATATGGTAATATCAAAGTTAACTTGTACCTTAAAAGGAGTGGTGCCTCTAGAGTGGCTCCTGGAAGAAGATGTGTCGCCTGTGGGTAGTCGTCGAAGGATCTGGGAAACGTTATCCATCATCGCATTCCTCTATCGCTTAAGGGCTTCCTCAAGCAATATTTTGAAAGTATCTCCTACCCTCTCGTCTTTCTTTTCTTCAGCCATGGGATGCAGTTGAGATTTGCGAGGCTGGTCTTGCAAAGGCTCAATCAAATTGAGCCCTAACTCCTTATACCCTGACCCCGTAGGGGACATGCAAAGAAAAATAGAGAAAGATAAAACCGCTCTGATACCACTAATCCGAACTTAAACAAGAATGTAACAAGTTACACATATAACCATAAATACAGAAATGCAGCAGTAATAAAACTTCATTTCATTAATATCAAAATATTGAAATATGCTTACAAACATAATGGAAATAAACTAGCTTAGGTGATGGCAACTTATCTCTGAGAAGAGATGTGGCGGCTACATGCCTCTGAATTGTGTTACAATGAATCTCAAAGGCCTATATATTATTGAGAAACAATGAAAAACCCTAAACATCCAAAAACCTAACCCTAGGAGATGAAGCACCAAAATTGTGGTCCCTATTTGGGTAAATTGGTAAATCAAATTCCTGGTGTCATAATTTTGGCATACGATCTCCGTTTGGCTATCATAATACCTCGTTTTGAATATCTCAAAGAGGAGGCAAAAACCTAATAAATAAACCAATTTGGGATGTTTTCGATCTCTCAGTTTTCCCTAAAAACGTCATTTAGGGCCTCAAAACAGCTCCAAAAGTTCAAGACCTGAAAAACTACCAAAAACAGTAAATTGTACTACAATTAAGGAAACCGAAAAACTGAAAGAGACAGCGTTGGTGGTCCAAGTGGAATAGGCGGGTGGCCACCAATATCCACCTAGATCACTGCTTCAGGATCAAAGGATTTAAGTTTTCATTCTCCTCTTTATAGCTTGTTCCTAGTTAGCATTCACTCATGCAACTCGCATCAAGAAGACCTGCTCTAATACCAAACTTGATCCAGATCTTTTAACTTCAAGGATGCATATAGAACTGTATATAAAATAGCATATTAACTAAGTAACTTAACATATGACAAAGAAGTGGCAATCATAAAGCAACCATGAGATCAAAGGTTTTGATTACCAAGTTCACCCAATGTGGCCTACCTCTCTAAGCCCTGCTCAATGTGTGGAGGCCTTCTTTCATTAAATGGCAGCAAAGAAGTGAATTACAATCAACTTTTAAAAAATGACCCTAATACCTCCATTTATGATGATGGCCTGAAAATGGAGACCTCGGATGGAGAAACGGAGTGCATGGTTGTATTCCTGGCAAGAAAAAGTGCAAAAATGACTATAAACTTGTCAAATTCTGACATTGGCACCTCTACCCCCCCAAGGGAATCTTCTCAGCACCAAAATAGATTCCTCGCTCATGGTTCCATCCCTCTTGGCCGCTCAGAGTTCTGCGCTCTGCTTCTCCGATGGTCTAGATCGAATTAGAAATTCGGGTTTAGGTATAAGTGATGGGGTAGATTTTTCAAACCAAGGGTCGTTGGCTTGTTGGTGGCAGTGGCATTTAGGTCGAGGGTGGATAGGGTTCAAACCCCCACCGCACCCCACATAATATATTTTCATTCGACGGATATGTTGTGAGGTTGGCACTATATAATTTTTGGTGGTGCGGTTTGAATGTGTCGACAGTTGTCAGGTGAGGGTGGGTCCACCGGCGGGTGGACTACCTGCCACGTTACATTGTATATATATGCGAATTCCGTTGCAGGGTGGTGGGGTTGGTGGCCGCCACCCCAAAAATTTTAAATTTTTTTTATTTTTTTAACTATATAATTAAAAAAATTCCCCATAAATTAAGGGTTACTAGACAAATTAAGAAGGCGACAAATCCGTCCTTTCTAACCATTGTTTTTCATGCATCAGGACTCTCCCAAATTGTTGTCTCGTTAGTGACTGCCACTTGGCCTAGTTTGACGAGAAATTTGACCAACTATAACTTGAGCATACGAACTTAGATTTGAGTGTCGTTCATACCGTTGGAATTAGGGTGATGAACACTACGATCTAGTCCTAGTTTCACTTCCATCTGATGACTTTGTTTTTTGAGCTATTTTCAAGGCCACTTCTATTCTTGGATCCGCCTTGATCATCGATATATGTAGGATATGTCGATGGTGCTATACATAGTTAATGGAACATTACTTCTGTCACTTGGATGATATTTTTGCCCACTAAATAACTCATGAATTTATAGAGCATATTTCTAGGTCCTACTACCAAAAATGTTACGCAATATGGTGTCCTCATTGAACTCTTAACTAAGGCCGTAGCTCTAGGTGTCCATAAGTTGGTGGTCAATATAGACTCGTAGCTTACGGTATCTTAGCTAAATAATGTTTACTAAGCTAGGTATCCTATGTTATTTCATCCCTATATAAGGGCACATCTTCTTTAGCATTCATTTGAATATATTATATATCAACATGTCCCTATGACTTCTAATACATCAGTTGACTTTTTAGGTAACTATGTGTTATAATGGCATTTATCACATTTATAAACATAAGTAAACAAGCGTGCATGTACATAAAAACATGGGCACATTTGCATCATCATTGTACACAACCATAAGTAACAGTGGAAACACATATGTATATATATAGAAAATATAAGTTTGCATGCATCATCATAAACACATAAATCTAGTATAGTTTTAAAAATGGGCATGCAAGCTTAGGCTCACAAGCCCATAACTAAATAGTAATGTCCAAAATTTTCCCCAAAGGGATTATAAAAACACTATGTTGTGGCCACAAGGATCCCCTTAACTTTCAAAAAATTATGGGTTCCTCCATTTAACTTGGGTAATGTCATTTTTAGCTTATTTTTCTTTGCTCTAAGTGTTTTCGACTCGTTTCAATTTTCATCATTTATGGCTCCATTATGCTTGTCTTCCCACTCGCTTTCTAATGACTAAGATTTTATGCAAATCTATTGCACAGTTTAAAAGTTTCAATTAGTCGAAATTGATCATTTTTTCCTCTCAACTTAAATCATATAAATATATATTTTAGTTTTTGTTTAAAAAAATAATAAAATTTAAAAATATGTAATATTAATCATTTTGTCAATTAGTTAATTTCTTTTTAATTATAAACTATAGTTAAAATTAATAATCCTTACTCGTGAAAATATTAAAAATATGTAAAAAAAATTATATAATTATAATATATTGTAAAACATTAAAAATAACAAAAATAAATAAATAAATGTTAATAAAAGCTAAAGCACAAAACACCTAGTCACTTGTATATAAAATAAAACCAAATACAATGTGAAATTCATATAATACATATTTTATATAATAATATTGGCCTAATATTATATATTATAATATGAAATGTAACTTTTATATAAAACATTCTCTCTTTTTTTAAATAAAACATGTATGGCCTACATGTATTAATATTAAAAGTATTGTATATACATAAAACTCAGGTTATGAACACTTTATAATATAAAGCAAAAATCATGCTAGGATTGAATGTATAAACAAAAGATGTAAGCGAATAAAACAAATGGTGGAGTAACGCAATTTATAAAAGATGTTTATTTTATTGCCCAACAGATCGATGACCAACTCATTCTACGAACCCATTTTGTTGTCCACGTCAACCGCCGAATTAGGGCAAATATCTTACCATGTGATTTTTGCACCACTTCATGCAGTGTCACTTAGATTTAGTACACAAACTCAATGAGACTGAAATGGAAACAAAAGTAGCTAGGGATGAGGATTGAGCCTTCATCTTTGATTGTGTCATTCTCTAGGTAAATGTAATGCATATATCTATAATCTTCGAAAAAGCTTTTTTTGACAGAAAATCTGTAACTGAATTAGACTCCCTAAAGATGCATTGAAAAGTAATCTAAGTAAAGGACTACTTAAGGTATTGGATCTAAGATATCCATCCATTAAGATGTGTTGGGGAGGGGAGGCGAGGAATTTATATTGGCCGATATCCCTTCAATAAGGATCTTCAAGTCTCCATATACATGAATAGTATTTATCGACTTCCTTCTAGAGAACCATAGAAGTCTCGTAGTGCCAGGATTTATGCCCTCATATTTGTGCCAAAACCTCCATTCCTTGAAATCTTGTATTGTAGATTTTGATTTATCCTTAGCCAAATATCGTCGCCGCATATGCCTCTCTGAGCAACGTCATCAAGAAAACTTGTTGGACACTGAATGACAAGAGGAATTTACCTGTGTGAAAGATCTTTATCTTTTTTAGAGTGAATCTTTAAAGACTCCATCCACATCCCAATGTTGTGAATAATTTTATGTATGTCAATCTGCAATCCACCAAAAATATATCCATTTCTGGCACACAAGATTTCCCATAACGTGAAAAGTGGAGTAGCTTGATATTTACCCCGGTGCTCAATCCACTAGCATAGACATTGTTCAATGTTCTAAAATCATCTGCAAGGAATGTTAACTGAAAGAAAAATGTAGTTCCAAACATGTATGGTGGAGGGGCATTCCAATAGGAGATGTACATTAGTTTCATTTGACTCCCTGCATAGAGGGCATCTTCCAAGCCTATGTATACCTCTTTTGCAAAGATTTTCCCAAGTTAGTGTTTTGTTATGCCATACTAACCATGTATAAAGGATAATCTTAATAGGAACATTCAACTTCCAGATTTGTTTGAACCAACATGGATGAGAAAGAGAAAAATGAGTGCATATAAGATACATGTAGATGTCCACTACCTCCACCAAATTTGACCACAACTTCCCAGCCCAAGTGATGTGGTCACCTTCTTTAGCTCTATAGAGACCAAATGACCCAATTAATCTCCAAAGAAAAGTGTCTTTCACCTTGTAGAAACTAGTCCAAATGTAAGAACCTAATTTGATCCCAATATACCCAACTCTGATTTAGTCCATGGTTTCCATATTTTGAAGATATTTTGTAACATTAATATCCTGCCAAAGACCCTTACAGAATAGACCGTGCCATAGAGATTTGATAATGAGAGCCCATCCAAAAAACTTGACAACAAAGATTTCCCAACTTCCGAATTATTTTGGAATGGTGATATTTTCCCATTTGATAAGATGAAATTTGTTTCTTCGTGTCCAAGCCCGGCCAGATGAAGTGTGTCATGATGCTTTTGATTCTAGAAATTATGGCCAAGGATAAAATATATAGATGCACCCAATATATAGAGATTTGTTAAAGCACTATCTAAACCAAAGTATATCTACCGCCAAGGGTAAGCCATCGATAGGACCAACAATTGAATTTCTGGCACATTTTATGCAAGAGCCATTTCTATTCATGTATCCTGTAATTATTCAGTCGGAGTCTAAAGCCTAGGTAAGTGAATCCATCACACAGGGGTTGGGAGTGAAAATTAAAAAGTTATGTAATAGTGTTAATCTCTTCCTGATCTCCATTTGAGTACATAATAAAGGATTTGTCCTCATTCACCATCATACCAGAGGCCTCTCTAAATCTCTTGAGGATACTATGAAGTTCCAGCCATTGAAATCTAGACACCATCCCAAAAGTAAGGATGTTGTCCATAAAGAAACTGTGTGATGTCAATACCATTTCCCAAACGGATACCATAGAAAAGACCCACAAATCTAGTTGCACTTATTTTATGATTGAGGTTGTCCATCACCAAGATAAATAGTAGAGGCAATAAGGAACAACCCTGTCACAACCTTCTACTAGCTTTGAAAAAATTAGATGGGAACACATTGACCAGAACTACAAAATGTACATTAGTGACACAAGCCATAATTCATTGTGTATTATGAATTGTCATTCCAATCTTCGTCAATATGAGGTGTAAGAATGCCCAATCAACGCATTCGTAAACCTTCTTCAAGTCCACCTCCATAACCAAAGCATGCTATTTTTTTGTGTGGATGGAATGAATAGTTTCTTGTTTTGTGGTCACAACATCATGGATCAATCGTTTGTGCAAGAAACCAAATTGTTCTCGAGAAATGTACTTTGAGAGGGTACCCTTCAAACACTCCACAATTATCTTGGAAATGAGCTTATAAGAGATGGTACAAAGAGAAATGGGTCTAAAATCTAAAAAAGTAGTACTTACCAAATTTTTTGGAATCAGAGATATAAAAGTGGACTAAATGGTTCTAGAGACATTACGAGAGATCCTCAATTCCTCTACCATGTTTAGTAGTCCATTCTCATCAAGTCAAAAAAATGGAGGAAAAATTCATCGGTCCAACAGTTCGGGCCTAGACATTTTTCTTTAGCAAAGGACTTCAACACTCAGAGAACGTCTTCAGTACTAATCGATTTGTATATAACTTCATTATGATCCTCATTTAACATGTGAGGGTAGTCCATCGTACCCCAGATTTGTTGTTCTACATTGACGCTCAAACGTGCTTGGTAGAAGGTCTCGAAATAATGCACAACTTCTTTTTGTATTTCCTCAATAGAGTAAACCTTCTTCCCCTTCCTCCCTCGAATCTGCCAAACAACGTTTAAATGTATCCTATGATTAGCATATTTATGAAAATATTGGGTGTTTCTATCTCCCTCTTGGAGCCATAGGGCTCTACTTTTTAGGTGCCAAGTACTTTCCTGAATTTGTAGAATATGTCTCTTCATGTTTTCCAGAACTTTAAGCCACTCTCACATGTAGCCCGAAGAGGCCCCCTGATCCAAATTGGTTCTCAAACCCATGATCTCATGAATGATAGACTTAAGTTCCAGGGAAAGATACCTTTTCTTTTCTCTTTCCCAAGCCCTAACATGGCTCTTAAGGATATGAAGTATTTCATAGAAATGGACCATCGGAGATAAATCAGACTCCCTCTCCTCAAAATTTCAAGTAGTATTTAGCAACTCATTGAATTCCTCATCCTTCAACCATAGTTTGTTGAATTTAAAGGGGATACCCATTCTTATTTTCTCCATCCACCATTGTAGGACAATGGAAAAATGATCTAAAATATAAGTCTTCTCCACTCAGGATTTTAGATTACCTAAACATTCAACTAAATTCTCATGTACAATGAACCGATCCAGTGTTTTCCAATATGGTCATCCCCCAATCTTCCATAATGTCATGTAGGGTAAGGTGGTTTGGTTAGATGTCCACAAAGTGATTGGAGTCAAATATGAATTATAAACGATCATCCATAAGATCCCTTCTGCATCGAGCCCCCCAACATTCCTCTTTGGAGCCCCCCAACATTCCTCTTTGGACAGAGTAGCATTGTAATCCCCCACCATAATGAGGGATATGATCTTAATAACATCACACTATTCCATGCGATTCCAAAAAGAAGCCCTATCTTTATAAGGTGCATACAAATTGAGAAAATGAATCCTTTCATAAATTCCCTAAATATGTCCCATCAATAAAATGCCAGCGAAAAATTTATATGCACAAAGGGAGGCCCATATGGGGTCCTAAAGCACGGTCTTGCCCCCCGATAGACCATAAGATTCAACGGAATCCATATACTAATTTGAAAATATGTTACGTAAATAAGAGAATACCTTATTAGACACAGACATGGTTTCTTGCAACAAAATCAAGAAAGGTTGAATCGATCTAAAAAGATGTTTGAGGGATAATAATTTAGAATGGTCCCCTAGGCCACGCATATTCAAAGAAAGGAAAATCATCAAGTTGGCCTCAAATCAGGTGCAATAGCTCCAAGGGCCTGAGAGTTATAAGTAGGGATGATGGGAATATCCCTCACTTCAGAAGAATCCAAAAAGTGGGGAGACTTGGCCGATGAGCTATGTTTATAGTCTCAAGAACCCTTGCTGCCATTTCATCTAACAATGGTGTTATGGGTTGAATTTAGGTTGATAAGACGAGAGTAAATATGGTTCATACCTTTGTGGATGGATAAGGCAGCTAGATCCATGGCTGGATTCACCATTAGTAAATCGATATCACTAGTTACAAAATTGTGGGGGGATAAGTCTGCAACTACGGTAGTAAGGGACAGGGGGGGAGAAATATGAATGGGAGATAGAGAGGAATCTAGAGGAGGAGGGATAAATTGATTTGAAGTTGCAAGGGAACGTGGTGCAAGACATGGGTTATCCCAGGAATGTGGGATATACTGCAATGGCAGAGAGACCGAAGGAGGAGTAAAAAGAGGCATTAAATGGGGAGGGGGAGAAATAGAAATAGGCATCTAGGAGTCCTCCTATTTTCCATGTAAGAGTTTTGCATTCTCTCTAGGGGATGAATCAGGAGACAGGGGATGGGGAGGAGAAAGGGAAAGTGAAGAGGTAGAAATATAAAATATGGGATGAGATTTCTAAAAGGAAAAATTAGTACCTATCAATGGCAGAGGATCTGAATTATCTCTGATCGAGTGGCCACTTCTCAAACCACCACGTCTTCCACCAAAGCCACCATTAGAATGACTTCGAAGGAATTTATCCAAAATACGACCAATGTGGTGACAAAGGAGGCATCTAAAAGGAATGCCCTGGTAGTCGAGGTGTTGTCTATGTATAATATGTCCCCAGGCTAGATCAATTTGTCCTGGAAGATCTCCAGTGAAACCAAGTTCCACTAAAATCCATGTTTCTCACTTATATCTAGCCCCAAGGCAGCGTGGATCCATATATATAAAGTGGTCGATGGTGTTTCCAATCTTTGTCAGAACTCTTCAAGTCCAAAATTCTAAGGGTAAACCTGGGAGTTTTACCTAAACAATTTTATTCCTCAGCGTGTCACATAGTGGATTGAAACCCACATACCATTTGTGCAAATGTAAGAAACATCTTCCACGTGTTGAAAATGTAATTTCAACTGCATGAACAGTGGAACCGCGCAGCCGTACCCAACCCCGAAACCACAACAGTAAAAACCACAAACCAGCCGGTAACTATATCGCACCGCTTTTGCATACACAAGAGCTCCGATACAACTTGGAGCTGACGCGTGGATGAGGCATGACATCAGCCTCTGACATTTATCGGAAGGTAAATGTCGACCAAAAAGGGCCTTCCGATATTCGTCCGATCTGCTCCAGCCTTATCCACCGTTGATTGTTCAAAGTTGCACTGTGGAGTAAAGCTCGGTTAAAAAGGGCTTCCGATATGCTTGTCAGCCATCAGATGGGGTTCTTCGCTCTCCGCCATCGATCGCATGAAGCTGCATACGGGCCCGCATCAAATCAAATTGCGTGGAGTAAAGTCAAGTTGAATTTTGACCATACCTTATTAAAGTTTTGTCATAACGCGTAGGTGTATTTTTAATTTTCAATAGTTACGAAAGTATGGGGGTGGATTAAATACTGGCATGGGCAATGTCACATGTTTTTAATTTTATTGTTTTTTAATTTTTACGGCGGTAAGTTTGTTTTTAATAGAACAAGTAAAAACATAGTTGTGTAGTTGGTCAATTCGGGAAGTAAGAAATGTAAAAAAAAAAAAAAAAACGCACAGCGGTGCAGGAGCGAAGGCCAATATATGTGAATGAAGAAAACCAAACCATGAATTGATTCACACAGCAGTGAAAAGGTAAAAAGATAAAACAGTAAATCCCTGTAATCTTTGTTTTCACACAGCAGTGAATGTAAATGAAATATTTACACACAGTGGTGTAATATTTCAAAGGAGACAGAGTAATTTTGTTAAAATGTTTTTGGTGAATCCCTCTGAGTGAAAGAGGATGAATATGTATCAGTGAATTTATTTTAATCAATAGAAATCTTTTATGGTGGTGCAATACTCTGTTCAGTAAATTTAAAAAAAAAAAAAACTTCCCTGTGCACAAAAGATCCTGGAGTAGAGGGAACAGAGCATTGCCTCTGTGTGTTTTATCTTTGTGTTTTTGGGATTTTACCAGAAAAATCCCCAACGGTGGTATCAGAGCAGGCTTAGGCTCTTTGAAGGTGACAAAGAAGCTGAAGGAAGGAGTCTTTTGGTTGCAGCAGTTAGTTGTTTTAAAATATACAGTCAAGAAATTGAAGCATAACTAAGGAAGCAAGGAATGGCCAGCACAAGCACTGGTATGGGTATGTTTAACACCCAGCTCCCACAGTTTAATGGGAAGAAGTATGACTACTGGGCAATAACTATGAAAGCCCTCTTTGCCTGTCAAGATTTATGGGAATTAGTTCAAGATGGTTATGAAGAACCAACAGATGAAAATGAGTTCAATAGATTAACTCCAGGAGAGAAGGATCTGCTGAAGAGCAATAGGAAGAAGGATGCAAAATCCCTTGTATTTTTGCATCAAGCAGTGGACCAGAGTGTGTTTCCAAGGATAGCAGCAGCTAATACATCCAAGGAAGCATGGCAAACCCTCAAGACAGCCTATCAAGGCATGGAGAA
>APFE031342707.1:0-16088 GCA_000404065.3 Pinus taeda
AGATATTAAATAGATTTAGGAAATTATATTGTAAAAACATCTTAAGGTGAATGGTTAAAGCTACATTTAGTCACTTCATAAAATTTAGTAAAAAATACCAATATCCCCATTAATATTGGTTTTCCTGATTTAACAAAAAAAATTCAAAACAGTGAAACCTTATCACTCTTTCCGCATCACCCTCACAGAAGATTTCCCACTATTTTTCAAACATGCTCAATATGATATCTTCATGAAAAAGTTTAGATACTAATGTTGGATTAGTTGTTTGAAAAATAAGCTGGTTTGTACAACCTTTTGGATTAGTTGTTTGAAAACTAAGCTGGTTGGTACAACCTTTCATACTACCTTTTGGATTAGATGTTTGAAAAATAAGTTGGTTTGTACAACCTTTCATCTTCTGTGCTATTCTTAGTTTGTCCTAGTGATCTGTAGGGGGTTGGAGCCACTGCAGCATATTTTCCTAAAAGGTGGAGATTATTCACCAAAAAGGAAATTAATCTACATGTTACAACGCTGTTAAAAAATGCGAGACGTATGAGGGTAGTGAATTATGCTAATAAGAAATTTAGATTGGGAGATACGTAATTAAATTTTATTATTTAATTGAAGATTTCCAATTAAAATAATAATAAATCTACATTTATATATTCATATATTGATTGGAAGGCTTCTCACAATGGTCACTTCTTTCAATTAGATCTCCTTCAAGCCTTTGGGATACCTAATACTTTCTTATATAATATAGTTGGGTCTTGCTACTTGTTGGCGTGTTGGGTAAACAAACTTTGATGTGTGTTTTTTGTTTTTTGTTTTATCTCGCAGTTGGAGTCTATGGAGAATAAAGAAAAAAAAAAAAAAAAAAAAAAAGAAATTGAAACTGGAAAAAGTGGTAGTTGACAAAAGTTGTAGAGAAAAAGATTAATCTCTCCTACCTTGACAGAACTCGTTGTCAATATCAACACCTACAAGAACTTTGTTGTGGAATATTATCAAAACTAATAGAAGGATATGAAAGAGTGTATTGTAAGAATCTTGACAAACACAACCACTGAAACTTGGAACATTGTTTGTAGGAAGAGAAAATTATGTTTCTTTTTCCAAAAATGTATATTAGTATATTACAATTTAATGAATATGTTTTTTTATTATCATATATGGTTTCATACTTTAGCAAATCATTTGCCAAGACTTCACAATGTTTTGTTATTCAACAAAAGATTTGCCAAGATATTACAAGATTTTATAATTCAGTGAAAGAATCTCCATCACTGTACAAGATAATATAATCTGGTGGGAGATTCGCCAAAAAAATTATATATACATATTATATTATTGATAAAATCGCCTCCCATTTTTCCTATGTATCATGGGGATTAGCCCATTTATTATACATATAAATTTAGGGTGGTTCTTAAAATTTTCCCTGCATGGCATATAATGACACTTGCAAGATTTAAAGTAAATGTTTTCTTCAAATTGTCTAGGAACGACACTTCTTGCGTGTTTCGGTAGACAAATTTCCAAATTAGTTGAATGTTATGTACCAAAAACAACACAAGAAGGATTACTGATGTTTTCAATGGCACTTACTTGTAAACTCCTTATCTCCGATATAGCTACCAGCAATCTCTCCCATGTGACTTCTGTTAGATGATATAGCCTAATAGATACAAACTTAATACGAGATGATCACAATAAACCTTGATATTTTAAAACTATATTGTCCACTTAATTCAGATATTCATTAAATTTGGTGATCAGTGACAAGTGACATACATGAAATCTATAGTAAACTGAGACAATACGTCAAAACTAATAATCACCAATCAACAATCGTACATAACAAGAGGTATGTGAACATGACAATCTGAACATAATAAAAGAGATGGGGAAGAGATGGTATGTGCAAGAAAATAAATGTGCTGAGGAAATGTGTGTGTGGACGAAAGGGCACAATTTCTTCCACACAAATGAAAATTTCCAAAGTATAAAAACACTTGAAAGTCTCCCATGTGGCTTCTGTTAGATGCCACAACCTAATAAATAAAAACTTAATAGACTAAGTGATGAGCCCCGAATTGGGTAACTTATTGGGCTCATTTTGCTTAATTGTCCTTGTTCAATCCTCCATTTCTCATAGATTATGCACTTTTTTTAGTATGTTTATGTTATTTGAATGAATGAGGGTGGTCACTCTACTAGGGAGGCTAATACATGGTTATTTCAGGTTTTTTGGACAAATTTTGGAGCAAAACCAAGCAATTATGGGCCAAGTGACAGCCAAGCTCGAGGTGAGGATTCGTGGGGGGGTTGTCTTTGGCATTAAATGGCCCTTCCTCGAAATCTCCACCCTCAACTCTGAGCTCAACAGGCCACCAAAACGAATCCTAAAGGCAGCCAAGCAGCTTTGGGAAGAGTGATTGTTTACTAGCAATTGGAACAGCTGAGTCCATTGAATTTAGGAGGGCTGCTAGGCCCCTCGTAGTGTATAAATAGGAAGGCCTCAGCCTTCGTAGTTTATTTTTGGAAATGTTGTATTTTTGCACTAGAGTGCTGTCATTTTCTCAGCTCGTTTTCTTGTAGCTAATGCTGTATAACTTTCTTGTGATGATTATTTTTGGATAATGAAAAGCAGTTCTATTTGGCATCAGCTCTGATTTTTTTATAGGAGCTTGTATCTCTTGGGGTTGGGCCTAACCTAAGAGCCAAGGCCTCCTTCATGTATTGTTATTTGTTTTTATGTCTTTGCAAAATAATTTATGTTTAGTAGATTAACACCTTGCTGGTTACATAGGTCATGGTTAATGATCAGATAGGCTTTTGCATGCTCAGATTTAGTTGATAGATTAGTAACAGGGAAGATCTCCAGAAAAAGGCCATCAAGCACCTCTGATCTCACCTCTCCCTCAGTGGGATCGTGAGCTGGGACAAAGGTGACATTGATGCCAAAAAGAACGTTGTTTTGCTTTGTCATGCAATTCTTAGTGTTGGAATTCTCATTTGCAGATGTTGATATTAGTAGTGTTTAAACGCTTCAGTTTATGATTGCTTAGTTGTATAGTTATTTCACACATTTCATTTTGAATAAACTTCTGTTCATTTCCTTTTGCTGTTACTTAGGTCAAAATAGAGTGAAGTAACTAGGTCATAGGTTTTCTAAGTGTTTATTTGTTCAGTTTGAAAAACCACTTGCAGAGTACCTGTTATCCTTCCTTACCTGCCCATACTCCATCCAACCTACCTGCTTCATCCTTCACTTAGAACCCTTACCTTACATTTGCCTCATTCGCTTACTTTGCCATGATTCTCATCTTCTTGTGCAACATCGTTTCATCCCTCCTTGAACAAATCTAACCATCTGTGCCACTCCTCAACTCCATCCTCCAAGTCTAGAACTCCCCTACACCCATATTTCACCTCCATACTTATTCCTGCACATTTTTCCCTCCATCCATGCTCCAAAATCCTATTTCTGAACATTCTGTAGAGAATTACAGACATCCTGTAGAAACTCCAGACATCCTGTAGAACCCCTACAGACTTGTAGAAGCTAACGAAAGCGGTTTCTTGAAGGCCAAACTCTGTGAAACTCTCAAGAAGGGTGCTAGGGACCCCTTAGGCCCTCTATGAACCTTCCCGACCTCTTCCAAGCATTTCCTCTCGCCAATCCACCTCTGCAAAGTCAAAACAGTTAATTCCTGTGCATGATAATTCTGACAACTTATTGAAAAATACAAAAATATGGTTCTTTCAGATTTTGCTGTAGACATAACTTAGATACATGCATTTCATCTTCTTAGAAGTCAATGGCATCTCTCCCAGTAACTTGCATCCTCTTTCTTGCATCAGTAGAGCTAGCTGGTAAAATTAGGGTTTGATAGGGTTTGCGTTTTCTTTTAGCTTTTCAGTTTCCTTTTGCAAATAGATTAGCTTCCTTCGAGTTAGCTTTCATCCATCAGTTAAACAGCTTCTTCTTCGAGCTCATAGAAGTTGGCTTGAGCCCCTAGCGGACTTGTGCCAGCTGATCAAGTGACAGCTGCAGCAAGAGCTAGTTCTTGTGCATACAACACCGTCGCTTCCAAGTTTGTTACGAACTACCGGGTTGATAAAAGTAAAGAAGGGAGTCCCAGGAGTTGCAACATTGTTGCTGCAATATTGGAGCCCACCACTCTTTTTTGCGCTGTTGCCGGGGATGTGTCAGAGTATTCGTGATTGCTTCTTTTCTTCTATTTTCTTGTACAACCTTCTGCCAAGTAGTTTATTTCATTTCCAGTCCGCAATTTCATTTCCGCAAAAGTAGACTAGACATTTCCTGCTTTCCTTGACTAACATTTCAATTCTACAAGCATAGAGTAGCATTTCAATTCCACAATTTGAATTTCGCAAGCGTAGCCTAGCATTTCATTCCTACAATTTCAATTCAGCAAAATAGATTAGATCTTTCCTGCTTTCATTTCAATTCCGCATTTTCATTTTAGCAAGATAGATTTTAGATAGTTGCAATTTAATCTATTTTCAGTTTTGCAGGTACAAGCAGACAAAAAAACAAAAGCAGCCAAAAATATTTCATTTCATGCCTTGTAGGAACAGAGACAATACCAGAAAATTCTTACCCAACACCCCAACCACATCACAGAGTCACCCTTCTCTCTTCTTTGGTGGCCGTGATCTAGAAGAACCTATAGGTGAACCTCCTGAGATATACGAAGATCCTATAACAAAAGAAGAGCAAGAGAACATCCCTCTTGAGACCATGGCTGAACACAGAAACGGTATGGGAGATAACGAGAGAATAGAAGGTGCTTTTCCCATCCAAGAGACCAACGGGGACATGAAAATGAAAAACACAAGTCCCTCAACCTTACCTCACTTCCATGGATTGACCACTGAAGACCTTGATACCTTCCTGTTTGAGTTTGCTATCCTTTGGCGAACTTATGAATATGGTGAGGACGAGAAAAAGTTGAAACTCTTTCATTCTACCCTCAAGGATGCAGCACTCCGTTGGTTCATGGGGTTACCTGGAAATAATATCACTACTTGGGCTCAGATGCAACAAGCCTTTAACAACAAATATTGGGAGTACTGTAGGTCAAAGGAAACAAAGGGAGAAATATTTCGGATGACCATGGGAAATGATGAGTCTTTAGAAGACTACGAGGAAAGGTTCCAGCTTAGTTATAAACGGGCTAGGTGCACACTTGACCCTGAATCTCTGAAGCTGGTTCTGCTCTGAGGAGTCCTTGAAGACCTGCTAGATACCCTTCACTTGCTAGCTGGAGGAGACATCTACCAACTACCCTATGAGGACATAAAGATTGTGTTTAGAAACCATTCCAGGGAAGCCAGGAAAAGAGGAAGGGGGAATCCACTTTCAGCTAGTACCACCTTCTCCAAGCATGAGTTTGCTAATCATATGGAAGACCTCTAAAGTGAGATGAGACAAACCATTGCCATGTAACTTGATACCTTCCGAATTCAACAAAATAAAGAGGAAGTTGAGAGGGCTTTGGCCATTTTTTGTCCCAGATGTATGAGGAAGCACCCTAAGAATGAGTGTCCATTGCACTCAGTAGAGGTGTGTTTCGTTTGTGAGGAAGACCACCCCACCAACCAATGCCCAACCTTGCCCGGATTTAAAGCCATGTACCTAGGGATTGAGGTGACTACTGAACCTCTCTACTTCCTCAACCAAAGGAGGCCACATGGGCCCAGACCTTACCAGCAGGGGATGCAAGGGACATCCTAAGCTTATTATAACCCCAACCAATCTGCTCATATACCTTCTTGGGGCCCCCCTGATCATCCTTCCTGATCCGTACCTCCTCCGTGGTCTTATCCATCTCAATACCATACTCAACCTACTGCTCATTCGTTTCACTCTCATGTCTAGCCACAACTTCAGTGGAATGCACCTAAACTGGGGTGGAGGCCCCAATACAGCTATCCTCCCACCATTCTACCTCCACCACTGGCTCAACCACAACCATTACCTCCTGCTCCTCCAAGACAACCCCATATGTCTGCTCAACCGAACCCAAACTCCCACAACTGATAGGCCCAACAAGTATATACTGGGGAAACAACATGCCTTATCTATGTTGTGGATATCCAAGAGATCAACCTGCGATCTGGGAAGGTCCTTCCAGAATGCCAACCTCCTCCCCTAGAGGAGGAGGAAGAGAAATAGGGATGTGAACCCAAAGCCATTCCACCCTTTCCTGAGCGACTAACAGTAACCACACAACCAAACCTAGAGGAGACTGAACTTCTAGGAGAACTCAAGCAGTTGTGTGTGAAAATATCACTTCTCTAGGCCATAAAATATGTACCAATATACAACAAATTTATCAAGGAGAAGTGTTTTAGGCACCCAAGCAGGTGCAAGAGAGATGCCCCGACTATCAATGTCAAAGGACAACTATCCGATCTGATGTTGGGGCAAGTAATCTGTCCAAAATATTTGGACCCTAGGAGTCCTGTAGTTGATGACCACATCAATGGCACCATAATCCCCCATACCTTGATTGATCTAGAGGTTGCAATTAATGTGATGACCAAGGACACTATGCTTAAACTCAACCTTCAGAGTTCCCTAAGGAAGACCTCAACAGTACTGCAGTTAGAAGACCGCTCCACCGTGACTCTTGAAGGGATTATGGAAGATGTCCTCGCCTTTGTTGACTCTTGGGAGTACCCTGCTGACTTCTTGGTCCTTCAGCCAAAGGCTAAACATACTGGATACCCCCTCATCTTGGGAAGGCCTTGGTTAGCTACTACGGATGCTTACATCAGTTGTCGAGTTGGAAGCATGACCATTAAGAATGGGCCTATTTCTAAGCAGCTAGTCCTTTATCTTCCTACCCAACCACTGCTAGAACATGACTTACCACTCTGGCTGGAAGAGGGAGATGAGGATGAGGTCTACTCTACACCTTTGTGCACCATAGAAGCCACCAGGGGAAGCCCTCAAACCGAGGATGACTTGATTGAGAATTTGATTCAAAATCCGCCTCCTAGTGCACTGTCATTAGAAGTGTTGGTGGAAGCTACCCAAGCTAGTGCCCTAGTGGACCTCTGTGTGACTGATCCGACCTCTCCTAGAGTTAAGAGTGTGGAATTTGGCCCTGAAATAACCTTAAAGATCAACTCCTCCTTATCTCCCTCCCAGGAGAAGGAGTTGTGTAGCATGTTGAACCGCCATTTGGAGGATTTTGCCTGGAGTTATTAGGAAATGAAAGGAGTCCATCCTTCGGTCTGTACCCATCATATTTACATTAAAGAGGATTGTAAACTAGTTAGGCAGCCTCAAAGGAGAATGAATCCAACCCTAAAAGATATTGTCAAAGAAGAATTGCAAAAGTTATTGGATGCAGGATTCATCTACCCCATCTTCGATAGTGAGTGAGTTTCACCTCTGGTGCTTGTGCCCAAGAAGAACAGGAAGTGGAGAATCTGTGTAGATTACCAGGAACTTAACAAGGCCGCCAAGAAAGACCATTTCGCTTTGCCTTTCATAGATCAAGTCTTGGGTGGATTAGCAGGGAAGAAGTTATTTTCTTTCCTAGATGGGTTTAGCGGGTATAATCAGATCCAAAAAATCCCGGAAGACTAAGACAAGACCAGCTTCACTTGTCCATGGGGTACCTTTGCCTACCAAGTCCTTCCCTTTGGGCTATGCAATGCTCCTGCCACTTTCCAGAGAGTAGTATTGAGCATATTTGCTGAGCTGATTCATGATTCGGTGGAAATCTATATGGATGACTTTACTCCTTATGGGTCTAACTTCCAAGATGCCTTGTCCAACTTGGGAAAAGTTTTAAACAAGTGCATTGAGATGAACCTATCCCTCAGTCCTAAAAAATGTGAATTCCTAATGACTGAAAGGACTGTGCTAGGTCATACCATTTCTCAGCAAGGATTGTAGGTGGATCCTAACAAAATTTCTATCATCCAAAAGGTTTCACCTCCTCAAAAGGTGAGAGATGTTTGAAGTTTTCTAGGCTTGGCTGGATATTATAGAAGATTCATCAAAGATTTCAGTAAGCTAGCCTCACCATTGTTTAGCCTCTTAGGAAAAGATGTTGAATTAAATGGACTAATGACTGCCAAGGGGCTCTAGATGAGTTGAAGGTAAGCTGGTATCCACCCTGATCTTGAGAGGTCTAAACTGGGCCCTACCTTTCCACATCCACACTAATGCCTCGAACAAAGCCATAGGAGCATCCTTAGGACAAGTTGAGGAGAAATTGCCATATGCCATATACTTTGTTAGCAAAAACCTATCCAAGGCATAGATGAACTATACGGTAACCGAGAAAGAGTTCCTGGCCATAGTCCATTGCTTAAACAAGTTCAGACACTACATAACTGGTTATCAAACATTTGTAGACACTGATCATGCTGCGATTAGATATTTAATGAATAAACCTGATGTGAATGCTCATATCATTAGATGGTTACTTTTGTTGTAGCAATTTGATTTAACTATTGTTGACAAGCTAGGTAAGGAAAATGTTGTTGCTGACTTCCTATCTAGATTGGATTTGCCTGTAGGTGAGGAAGGGACAGTGGATGACTAGATGCCGGATGAAAAATTGTTTGTTATCTCAGTACTCTCTCCATGGTTTGCTGATATAGCAAACTACTTGGTCTCAGCACAGTTCCCTTCGCATCTGTCCTCAAAGGAGAAGAGGAGAATCGTGAGGAAGAGTGCCCCATTCACTTGGATCTGGGGCAACCTGTTTAAACTCAGCCTAGATTAGATCTTGAGGTGTTGTGTTAGGGAAGAAGAAGTCTTTGACATCCTCCTAACCTGTCATAATGGACCATGTGGAGGCCACTTTGCAGCAAAATTGACCACCTTCAAAATTCTACAGGCTGGCTGCTATTGGCCTACTCTTCATCAAGATGTTTGAAGATACATTAGCCAGTGTGACCGATGTTAGAGGATAGGGAAACCTACTCCAAGGGATGAAATGCCCCTCCAACCTCAAGTGACTTTCGAGCCATTTGAGAAGTGGGGCATGTATTTCGTGGGACCTATCAACCCTCCTTCAAAGCAAAGGTCTTACATCATTGTGTGCACTGACTACCTAACAAAGTGGGCAGAAACAAAGGCAATCAATGTAGTGACAGAAGAGAAAGTGGCTGAGTTCTTAAGAGAAAACATCTTCTACAAGTTTGGCTACCTAAGAGAGTTGGTCACCGATCAAGGAAGCCAGTTCACCTCCAACCTGATTGAAGATTTGCTCGCTCATCACAAGATCAAGCACAGGACTTCCACCCCATATCATCCCCAAGAAAATGGATAGCTGGAAGTCACCAATAGAGCATTGGAAGGGATCTTGACTAAGGTGGTGAGAAGCAGCAGAAAGGATTGGGTAGATTACCTGGTTGAGGCCACCTGGGCCTACAACATCACTTGGATAACTACAATCGGTTTCACACCTTATGAGCTGGTCTATGGGAAGAAAGCTTTGTTGTCCATAGAGTTCGAGTATAACACATTGAGGGTGGTAGCTCAGCTGGACCTAGATCTCAGCCATGCCCAACGTGAAAGATTACTGCAACTGAATGGATTAGATGAACAAAGAATGCAGGCCCTCCTCCACTCAGAAGTAGTCCAACTTTAGAGGAAGATATGGCACGACCGACACCTTAATGAAAAGCAATTCCAGCCGAGAGATTGGGCGCTGCTATATGACTCAAGATACAATGATTTCAAAGGAAAGCTGAGGACAAGATGGCTAGGACCATATGCAGTGGAGAAGTGTAATGACAATGGTTCAATCCTTATCTGAACCATTGATGAAGAAGCCATCCCCATGCTTGTCAATGGGCATCAGTTGAAGATCTACAGGAAACCTCTTTCGAGGCAGGAGTTCATTGAAACTTTGGAAAAATCAGTGCTGGTAGTGGAGCAGGGCTCTACCCCTATTCCACCCACACTTTGATCATCAAAAAAAAAAAAAAATAGAAAGAAGAAATAACCTTGGGTGAAAACCTTTCTGAGGCGCCGAGGGCAGACAGTGAGGGTGAAAACCTCATGGAGGCACCCCAGTTGTCCCTAGAGAAATAAAAAAATGTGGAATAAAAATATCCTTTGGTGAAAACCTCTTTGAGGCGCCCAGGGCAGACAGTGAGGGTGAAAACCTCTTTGAGGCGCCCTCATTGTCATTAAAAAAAAACAAAAAAAACAATAAAAGGAAGAAAAAAAACAAAAGAAAAAAAAACTATTCTCTGTGAAGTAATTGCAGGTTGCAGGACATCCTACATTGCAAGAAAAGAGGGCGCGCAAAATGAGGACAGGGGTCTGTACCAGGCTCAAGGACACCCCTTCAGACACCCCCTCCATGGCCACTCACCTCTCCTAGGATTTGATCACATTCAGGTTGAGATTGGGCCTTCTACAGGAAGTTCTGGGCTTTCTACAGGAAGCTACAGGCTTTTCTACAGGAAGCTACAGACTGTTCTACAGGAAGTCCTGAATTTCTACAGGAAACATCCTTTAGAAATTTCACACGATTCAAATTCAAGTTTGAGAGGGAATCTGATGGTTGGGATCAGTTTGTTAGACCTGAGGCCACACCTCTATCCAATCCAACACCATGTGGCACCCTATTCCATCTCTTGACACCTCTATCACCCACCTGGTCGTGTGTTCCTGCACAGTCATTTCAGAAACCCTGTTTTCCTCAGGTTGACAACAAAGAAAAAGAGGAAAATTTCAAGTAAAAAAATAAAGCAACAAAGGCTCGCACACTCCACCCGTTCAAGCTCCACTTAAACTCTTCATCAGTGAATGTAGCCCTGCTTGTTGAGCCTGCATCCCAGGAGGAGAAGCAGCTATAGGATGTCCTACAGGAATCTTGTAGTAGCTGATCTGTCTAGAGTACATACTATGGAGTCAATAGCAGCTGAAATCGACACGGGGAACATGTAACAAGCTCCGATCGAACGTGAACACCTCCTCAACAGCTGAAATCAGACGGAGCCTGTGCATGCAGCGTTTATGGCCAGAGGATCGGGTCCCGAAGCTGTGCATACAACATCAGCCAATGAAAGAAGGAGTTCCAGCACCTGTGCACGAAGCAGCAGTGAGCAAAGCCATCATTCCACGTCCCGAAGCCTGAAGAACACGTCCACGGCCACACAAGTAAGTGTCTAACCTTATTCATCAAATTGCATAGACTATACTCTGAATACTGCATGTCTGTGAAATGGTGCGGATTGAACGAATTCAGTGGCCAGTCAACTGGCCACCCACAGTCAGTCGAATGACCTCGTGGGATCCGAATGAGCTCGGTTATGCCAAAGAGATGTGCAGCCGACATGTGGGAAGTGTCCAGTCAGGAAATCGGTGGACTAACAATGGTGGTGGCAGTTAATGGTAGAGGGGAAGTAATGGCGGCCAGAGAAACGCAGGAGAATAATGGTTGTGACGTTGGCTAACAGATTGGCGTGGACACCTCACCCCCTCACTAGGAATTTCTCCGTAATTTGAAATTGCTCGGCCAAGAACTCACGATGAACCACTGTCATTTACACTTGCAACCGTTTTGAGCAAAGTACGCGTCCTCCTCTGCAGTTTGTTAGCCCGAGCTTCTCAGCACGTTTCAAAATCCTCCTATGTTCTAGGCTTGTTCAGAAGCACTGTGACGTCCTCCAGTACCCGGTAAAGTTCTCTATAGGAAGGAGCTCTACAGGAAACACGACATAGCCTCCCAGAGCAGAAAAACCTGGACTACCTACGTCAAAATTGGAGTTTCGAAGAGAGGTAGGCTCGAAAACACCATTCCCATGCATGATATTTCGAAAGGTGGGGAAATAAATTGTTTGGAGTAGGAGAATTAAAAGCAAGTCTGCCTGTGGGTCAAGAATAGTAGTTTGCCTATGTGATACATGGAATTTTTCAGTTGGTTCTCCATAAAATTCTCCTCCACGGTTCCTGTTAAGAAATTTCTCCTATAAAAACGATAAACCGTTGTGACGAAAATTAACCTCTGCACTCTATCTGTGGGAGTCTAATTCCCTTTTGACAGTCGAGTTTTGGGCCAACAACATTATAACCAGGGAATTGGTGCAAAGTGAAATATAAACACCTGAGGGATACTATCTTCAAAGTTCAGGGGAGGAAACCATAAACAGAATACCCCTTTCTGATCAGAGCACAAGCCAAAACAGAGTACTCTCACAATGCCAGGAGGGTTTATCAGGAAGGAACCCGTGGATTCCAAAAAAATTGTGTGAACACCCCGCAGTAGTGGACCTCTTCACCTGTGCCAACTCGATGGCATTTTGTGACAAAATTCAGGGACACGACGATGCAATAATGGAAGAATTCTTGTTGTCTCTGCAACCTAAATCAAAGACACTGGCCACTGTGAATTTCAAAGGGTTGACCTTAAAGCTAACCCCTGAATTCATTAGTCGAGTCACTGACCTGCCATTGGGGTTACCCTGGAGCAAAGAGGAGAGAGGACTACGCCAAAAAGCCAAGAAGGAATTCTTTCCTACCTGAGGAATAGTTTGTAGAAGATAAGAATGGGGTAAGGAGGGCCAGTTTACATCCTCTGTGGAGTGAAGCCAGTCTCCAGATTATGAAATACATCACCTGTGAGGGGCGGTTCAGTATTGTTTATGGCTATCATTTCCAGTTGCTAAAAGAACTAAGACATGGGTTGGATCTACCCCCAGAGCAGAAGTTAAGCATACCCTATTTTCTCTTGCAATAATTGATTGAATGTGGCACACAACTGAAGGAAGGGACACCATATCAGCTAGCCCATCATGGGCTCATCAAGCTTCTAGTAGAGGATGGCCTCCATACCTACACTGTCCTCCTCTCATGGGAATTTTTCTACAATATGTCCAAAGATGATGATATAAGAATTCTAGCCGAGGAACTCACCTCATCCAATAGTGAAGAAGGGAAACACCTTGAAGTAGAAAAGAAAGCCAAGGGTAAGGGAACCCAGGATAGACCACCACAGAAAGAACAAGAAGGGACACAAGAGAAAGGCCAAGCTGTCGAGCCCAAAATTGTGGATGGAATAAAGGCACAAACACCAAGGGAGTAACGATTGCAAATAAGGGTAGAGAGGACCAAAAAAGTCCAAGCAAGTGAGGGAACACCCAAGGCAACCACAACAAAATTGAAAGAGAAGGCACCCCTAGCCAAGCAGGCCAAAACAGTGAAAACCGTTTCTACAGGAAGCCAGAAAACCGTTTCTATAGGAAGCCAAAAAACAGTCAGCACAGGACTTTCTCCAGGAAGTATGGAGGCAGAGAAGAAAAAGGATAAATCACTCGGGATCTTGGCCAGGGAGGCAGCAGTAGTGTTGGTTGCCTTAAGCACAACCCCAGAGAAAAAAGGGAAGAGAAAAAGGGAGCCTTCTATGTATTTTAAGGCTAGAAGGAGCATGAGGATAAAGACTGGCAGACCCCAGCCAACGTCAAGAGAACCAATCATGATTGTAGACACCCCAGCTACACAAAAAGATAGGTCTCCCTCCAAGGCATCCATCACTTATGAATGGGGGAGCCTGAAGACATCCACCTTGAGAGAAAGAATGAAAATGTTGGACACAAAGGCCTCTCTATAGGATGCTGAGACAATTCTACAGGATACATTGGCTAGGCTAAAGGAGACTGAAGAGTTGTAAGAGAAGGCAGCTACATCATCCCAGGAGGAGGAAAAGACTTAGAAAATAGAGGAACCAAGCCCCCATCCCAACCTGGGCTCTTACTACAACTTGCTAGAGGCGGGAAGGATAATTCCCCAATAATTTGCAGCGCCACTCTTCTTTGCACTGGAGGAAGAGAGAGTGAGGACCCACACATGGATGAAAATTGCCAAGTCCAAGGGTGTGGCAAATATAGGTCCCTTAGAGGAACAACTCAAAGAGGCAAGGAAAGAGTTGGCTTTGGTACGACATGTAGAAAGCAGCCAACGGGTCAAGCTCCAGGAAGAAAATGAGCTGCTCAAACAACAACTACAGTTACAGGGACACCTTATGGAAGATAGGCCCCACACCTTGGGTAGACAACAACAACAGGATGAGGCCACAACAGCCAATGAAGCACCTAATGAACAACAGAGAAGGGAAGGGATGTAGGCTAAAATTGAGACACTGAATCGACTGCTACAGGAAAAAGAATTGCAAGCAGGCCTGGAGATACAGTCTTTGAAACATCAGGTACAAGAAAAGGAGGCCCAACTGGCCTACATGGCCAGTTGGGCGATGGAAGCTCTGCAGTGTAGGCAGCCGACCAAATCCTACACCCTATACCTCAAGGATCAGTGGCTGCAGTTTTAGATCAACACTTTGGCATAGAGAGGTATCATTCCATTTCAAAATTACTCTCAATTCATGGCTCTATGTGACAGCAGCTCATCCGAAGACAAGGCCAAGCTATCAGAGTTTTACCTACACAACTTGGCCCTTCCAAACATGAACTCGTGGGACCCTAACGTTGCGGTAGGGGACATACAACTTATGGCCATGGCCTCTTGGCTAAATCATGAAGAGAAGAGAGCAGCAGAGGTCCAAAACATTATGAACAGAGAGCTACATGAGCCACTATTGATTAGAGAAGAATCGGAGGATCCTTTAGCATTGATATATGCCCACCAGCACTTGGCCAATGACCCTCAGGCCCTACCAGATTACATGGGATGGCAAGCCCATACCATAGCCCACTTTGAGGACATGGAGAGACTACTACGGGATAACTGTGTTCATGCTTGCTCCCGAAGGTGGAATCCAATGTCCCACAGCCTAAAGATTAGAGAATACCACACCCCCACAAGGATGAGGGAGGCCTTGGCAAGAGTGCCTCTCTACAAACAGTCCATGCAGAATCTTTAGGCCAGCTGGATCGGCCTCAAATTCAGTCCTCCATTGCTTTTGGGGCTGTTAGAGGGATTCAGAGAAGAGGAGCAACAAAAGCAGTGGGAAGAAGTGGAAAGCAAAGCAGGATTTCATGACAGTGAAGAGGATATCACTTCAGAGGCCTGGGATGTGAGGGAGGCGGTCAAGGCTATCCAGGACGATGAGTTGGACTAGTTGCTCAGAGGATGAGCAACCCATTTAGTAGGGGGTGATGATGAGCCCCGAATTGGGTAACTTATTAGGCTCATTTTGCCTAATTGCCTTGTGCAATCCTCCATTTTTCATAGATTATGCATGTTTTTTTAGTATGTTTATGTTGTTTGAACGAATAAGGGTGGTCACTCTACTAGGGAGGCTAATACGTGGTTATTTCAGGTTTTTTGGACAAGTTTTAGAGCAAAACCAAGCATTCATGGGACAGGTGACAACCAAGCTTGAGGTAAGGATTCGTAGGGGGGTTGTCTCTGGCATTAAATGGCCTTCCCCGAAACCTCCAACCTTAACTCTGAGCTCAACAGGCCACCAAAACGAATCCTAAAGGCAGCCAAGCAGCTTTGGGAAGAGTGACTATTTACTGCAGTTGGAACAGCCGAGTCCCTTGAATTTAGGAGCGCTGCTAGGCCCCTCGTAGTGTATAAATAAGAAGGCCTCAGCCTTCATAGTTTACTTTTGGGAACTGTTGTATTTTTGCACTAGAGTGTTGTCATTTTCTCAACTCGTTTTCTTGTAGTTGCTGCTGTATAACTTTCTTGTGATGATTATTTTTGGATAATGAAAAGTAGTTCTATTTTGCATCAGCTCTGAGTTTTTTATAGAAGTTTGTAGCTCTTGGGGTTGGGCCCAACCTAAGAGCCAAGGCCTCCTTCATGTATTGTTATTTATTTTTATGTCTTTGCAAAATAATTTCTGTTTAGTAGATTAACACCTTGCTAATTACATAGGTCATGGTTAATGATCAGATAGGCTTTTGCATGCTCAGATTTAGTTGATAGATTAGTAACAGGGAATATCTCTAGAAAAAGGCGATCAAGCACCTCTGATCTCACCTCTCCCTCAGTGGGATCGTGAGCGGGGACAAATGTGACATTGTCGCCAACAAAAACGTTGTTTTGATTTGTCATGCAATTCTTAGTGTTGGAATCCTCATTTGCAGATGTTGATACTAGTAGTGTTTAAATGCTTCAGTTT
>APFE031342738.1:0-23526 GCA_000404065.3 Pinus taeda
TGTACACCTCTTCCTCAATCATGCCATTAAGGAAGGTTGTCTTTACATCCATTTGACGTATCTTCCAACCCATCTACATTGATAGTGTCAATACAAATTTGATCAATGAGTACCTTGCAACATGAGTAGAGGTCTCATCATAGTCAATCCCCTCTACCCGTGAAAATACACAGGCCACAAATCTAGCCTTATGCTTCTCCACATTATCATCTATAGCTTTCTTTACTTTTTAAAGCCAATGGGATCTCACCATTGTCTTGTCTTTTAATCTTGGGACCAAATCCCAAAAATTGTTATGAACTATGGAGTCATACCCCTCCACCATGGCACCAACCCAAACTGATCGCTGCACTGCTTCCTTAAAGAAAGATGGCTTTGTCACAACACATTCTCCCATAAGAGCCATGTATCTAGTTTACCTCTCAGGTGGCCTCCTCTGCCTACGATGAGAAGTTGGAGCTCACACATTCTCCTGTGCATCATCTAACAATCTATCAGCCTCTCTTGTGTGCTTTCTTCCCTCTCTGGAAGACTCTACCTGAGTGGATGTCTCCAATCCTGGATGCTCTCCATGAGGCTTCTCCACATAAATATGAGGCCGCTCAACCTTAGGATCTAAAAGCTCCTCAACCACATGTAGCTCAAGCTCCCTCTCAAGGAACCTCACGTGACCTTCTCCTCATCAAATCTGACATCCAGGAGAACAACTTTCTTCCTATTTGTCAAAAAGTACACCCAATAATTGTGAGGTGTATGAGTGTACCCCATAAAGATCCCCAATAATGTTTTCGGCTCAATATTCCTCTATGCATCTTTGGTCACAAGGAAATATACCAATGACCCAAAAATGTTGAAGTGACCAACATCTGGCCTCTTACCAGAATAAGCCTCATCCGGTGTCTTCACCCAAGTATCTGATGTCGCTTATGGTTTTGAACATAAACCATTGTGTTGCATGCCTCAACCCACAATTGTAGTGGTAGGCCCTAATCATGCAACATCGCCATTCCTTCCCCTACTATGCTTTTGTTCTTCCTTTTAGCCACCCCATTCTCCTGAGGGTTATGGGGTGTCATCAAAATCCATGAACAAATCTAACATAATACCTATGTTTGGTCGTGGATACTGTCGAGAATGCTCCACACACATCTGAATGTACTTTCTCTAGAATAGACTCTACATCCAATGTCTCTATTATGAAAGGAAGACTTCGTGTATTTTCCCAAATTACACCCCTTGCATGTATCAACTTGGCTAAGCGTACCTTTTTGAAGAGTGGTAGAGATCTATTGCAATATCTTCAAGGCGCCATGATACAAGTGGCCCAATCACTTGTGCCACAACTTGCCAACGTCTTATCTTTGCACCCTTTTTGCTTTTGTGCTCAAAGCAACAAACTCCTCTACCTCTTTCTTATAGATATTCTTCACCTGAATCCTTATCTTCGTTACTTGACCTCTGGCTATGTGTCGAAGGAATTTCTTTCCTTTCGAGAAGATCACATAATAGCCTTTGTCCTCAAGCATGGCAGTGGATACCAATTTCTTCATCAACCCAGACATATACATAACATTCATCAAGGTGAGTGTGTCCAACAGCTGACCTCTTACCAGAATAAGCCTCCTCCGCTGTCTTCATCCCAGGTATCTATCCTGGGCTATGGTTCTGAAAATAAACCGTTGTGTTGCACGCCTCAATCCACAAGTGTAGTGGTAGGCCCTAATCATGCAACATTTCCCTTGTTGCCCCTACTATGCTTATGTCCTTCCTCTCATCCACCTCATTTCGCTAATGGGTATGGGGTGACGTCAACTTCCATTTAATCCCTTCCAATCCAAATAAGTTCTTAAACTCATTTGAGACAGACTCGCCACCATTATCACTCCGTAGTGTTTTAACCTTCTTGCCTGACTCTTTCTCCACAAATGTTTTAAACTCACAAAACTTTGTGACGGTTTTATCCTTTTTTTGCATGAAAAATATTGAGCATTTTTTAAGAAAATTCATCAACAAATCTAGCATAATACCTGTTTTTGGTCATGGATGTTGTCAAGAATGCTCCACACACATCTGAATGGACTCACTCTAGAATAGCCTCTACATCAATTGTCTCTTTCGTGGAAGGCAGACTTGGTGTATTTTCCCAAAGTACACCTCTTGCATGTATCAACTTGCTCAAGCGTACCTTTGGAAAGATAGGCAAATATTTATGGCAATGCCTTCAAATCCCCATGGTATAAATGGCCCAATCACCTGTGCCACAAGTTTCCAACGTCTTGGCTTTGCACCCTTTCTGCTTTTGTGCTCAAAGCAACACACTCTTCTACCTCCTGCTTGTAGAGATTATTCACCCGAATCCCTATTTTCTTTACTTGACCCATGGCTATGTGTAGAAGGAACACCTTTCCTTTCAAGAAGATCACATCATAGCCTTTATCATCAAGCATGGAAATGGATACCAAGTTCTTCTTAAGCCCACATACATATAGAACATTTATCAAGGTGAGTGGAACCCCATGCTCCCTTTGAAAAGTAATCATGCCCAATCTAGTAACAGTATACTTCTTGTCGTCACCCATCTCAATATGCATCTTGAGATCTTTCTCCTCCAGGTCACTAAATAACTCTTTATGGGCAGTCATGTGGAATGAAGCTCCACTATCTAAATACCATATATTTCCCATAATTGATGACACCATGAATTCAATAAGGGAAAAATTCCAATTCGAATTGAGAGGCCAAAGCCTCACCCACCGCTCCTCTTGATGACTTCTTCTTGGACTTCTTGAGTGGACAATTTCTAGCAAAATGGTCTAGCTCATGGAAATGAAAACACTTAACTTTATCTCCCTTCATCCATTTCTCTCCCACACGTTCTTATGCCCTTTCCCCCAACAACAACCCCTTTTACCCTATCTCACTCTATCCCCATTTCCCCTTCTCCTTCTCTCTCTTTCACTCCCTCTCCCTCTCCCCCTCTCTCTCTTGCACCCTCTCTCTATCCCTATCCTTCCCCCTCTCCTTACTCCCTCTCCCTCCCTTACTCCCTCTACTTCTCCCTCACAACCTCTCCACCTCCCTCACTCCCTCTCGCCCACCTTCTCTCTATCACAACCTCTCTCTCTACCCCTCACTTCCTCTCCCTCTCCCTCTCCTACTCTTCCAATCCCTCTTCCTTCTCCCTTTCTCTCCCTCTACTTCTCCCTTATTATCCCTCATTCCCTCATGCCCCTACCCTAAGTTTCACCGCCTCACTCCCTCTTTCACCTCCCTCACTCCCTCTACCTCTCCTCACTATCTCCTCCACACTCCCTTTCCACCTCCCTCACACCCTCTCTCATTCCTTCTATTTCTCTCTCTCTCCCTTGTTCCCTTTCTCTCCCTTGCTTCCTTATACATTTTCCCGCAACATTGCCCCATTTTCCCATCTCTCACCCTATCCCCCTCTCTCCCTCTCTTTCTCTCTCTTTCAATCCCTCTCCCTGTCCCTCTCACCCTCTCTCTCTATCTGTCTCCCCCTCTCCCTCCCTCACTCCTTATGCTTCTCCCTCGCAACCTCTCTAGACCCCTCACTCCATTTCTCATCCTCTCCCTCTCCATCCCTCCCCCTTTTCTCTATCACACCACCCTCTCTCTTTCCCCCACACTTCCTCTCCCTCTCCGTCTCCCTGTCTCCCATGCCAACTGTCCCTATCAGGGTGAGACTCTTGAGCATTTTCAGAAACATTGAGCATTTTCAAAAACACTGGAGAAGAGGTGAGTCTGTGATTGTTGGAAATGTCTTGGATAATACTACAGGACTGAGCTGGGAGCCAATGCAGTTGTAATTTGTTGTGATAATAAAAAGTAAAGTCATATGGATGTAGGCATTGCATGTACAACCAACTTTCCTTTTCATTTCGTCTACATTATATTTCACTTCTGATTTTATTTCTGTGATTTTTATTTCTATGATCTTTTCAATTGTTTCTATGATATTTTCCATTGTGATAAGTTTAGACCAAATTTTCTTAAAATATTATTTAAATTCATAAGATTGATTATTGATACACTTAAAAAATGTTGAAATTAACCATTTAAATTATTATTTTTTTGTATAATATAAATTTTATTGGTAACCATTTTAATTATTTTAAATTTTATCGCTTATAAATATTATAAATAATCAAGGTTAAAGTTGGTTTACATCAATTACTATTGTTTATTTTAGAGCTTGTTACTCAAGCATTATATGAATATTAGTTGTGTTATGAGACATGGATTTTGATTTTTTAAGTAACATGCATGTTAACATCTTTTCTAAGAATGTTTTATTGTGATTGGTCTAAGAATGCAATTATGAAATTTTACTGCAGGTGCCTGGAAACAGAGGAATATGCCAGAACCAACTATGCATGCATCTGTTTGGATATGGACTTCATCGCCGGAGTCCTAATTGAAATAAACCTAACAAGTAAAGATTATGTATGGAACCAAAAACTCGATTATGAAAGTGTCCTCTTCATATGTCGATACTGCTTTGAGACAGGCCATCTAGCCAAAAGTTGCCCAAAAGCCTCCCAGAAAAATTCTTCTAGAAAAAACCACCATAGATATACATGGTGGGAAGGAGCACAAAAAGAACACTACACTGTCATCAAAGAAGAATACTGTAGAGAAAACTCTAAATCATAAGAAAGCGGGCAAGAAGGAAATAACACTCAAGACAAGCATCGAGAAAGCCCCGCCCAACAACAAAAAGGTGAACTCGACAACCCCTCAGGAATAAAAAATTATGAGGATTCAAATATCACACAAAATAAATCTTCATTTAACAGCAAAGCAGATCTCCTAGACCAAACTTCTTCTCCGACTATCTTCAAAAGGAGAAACACAATAGATTGCGATGCTAAGACACCAATGTCCCAAGAACCAGAAGAGATGAAGGAGATGCAAGATAAAGGAAGTTGGAAGACCGTAGAGAGAAAAAAGAAAGCTACAACATCAATCTCGCCAAGAAATACAAGGAGCCAAACAATTAAAAAGTAAGAAAATTATAGGTCCGATAGACCAATTTGGTCTCAGTGGACGTTAACCACTATCATTATCATTATTATCATTTTTTTTTTTATTAAAGGTTTAGGTTTTTATTTTGGGTTAAGTTTGTGTTTTTTTTAATTGTGTTGTTGAATTTGTATTTTATTTGAATGTGAATGTAAAGTTTTGTTCAATAATGTTTTTCAAATAATACAATTTGTATTCTCAATTGATTTGTTTTGAACTCATTGATTGTGGTGAATTTTATATACATTTTCAATCTTATCATTTTATTGTGAGAGCATTACAAACATAAAACACGTTTAAAGTAATTTGTATGTTTTTCTTATTTTTTAGTAACAGTAAAGGGACACATGATAAATATTTGAATCGAAGATGTTTTAAAATAGTGTGATGATGTTTTAGAATAGTATGATGGTGATTATATCATGATGTCACAAAATTATTAATAACCTTCTTTTTACAAATAATTTTGTGAAACTTTCTCCCTGTGCTTCTCTCACATCTCAGAATCACTCTCCTCACCAAAATATATTCTTCCAAAACTCGGATTTGAGCCAGACTTGGGTTGTACAACCCATTTTCATGTTGGAAGAAATGTGCTCCTATGTGTGTAGGGATGAAGAAATGAAAAATACTCTAAAAGCCTCATCATTTAATTATGAGGATTTTGAAGTGCACTAACTTAGAAAATATGAACAACAGAAAGATAGTGATACCAAGAGAAATTTTCAAGTGAGCATCTAGAGTCTTCAATGTGGAACAACTAAATCTTCACTAATTGCACACTTTGGAATGCTAAATTTATGGTTCTCAAAATATATATCACACAGAGTGCAAGTATGTTTTTATTAGATTCATTGCGATCTCCACATAACACATATATTCGTTGTGATCTCCACATAGCACATATGATATGCGTATGGTTTACAAATTTGGCACCTGTTATTTGTAAGGAGAGGTTTCAAATGTATTGACATGTAAACAAAAATCTAGCAACAGAAGAATAAGATAAAAAAATAAGATTTCATTTTTGTGATTGAAAATGCAATAATAATCAAAATCAAAACTTAAACAAAAGTGGGTGTTTTTAAGATTCAATGGTTGGAAATGTCTTAATCTATCTCATTCGAATCAAAATCAACACTTAATCAAAAGCTTGGGATTTTTAATAATTCTTCTATGTGATTGAAAATGGAATAATTAAGCTTGCTAGCATTTTGTTTATGTATTGAAAATGTTTTAATTAATCTTAGTGAGATCAGAAATAAAGTTTAATGAGAAGCAACTGTCATCAAAGTTTAATCAAAAGTCGTGGATTTTAAGATTCAAAGTTTAATCAAAAGTCATGGTTTTTAAGAATCTGTGATTAGGAATGACGTTACGATTAAACACATAGTTTAATTAAACACAAGATTTAGTTTCTATTAATGAAAGTGCCTTGTTTATTTTTAATTAAGATCAAAATCAATAACATTGGAGATTGGAGATTTTGTTTATGTGCACTATATTTTGATGTGAATAGTTTCCTTGCTTTCAATTTTTATGAAAAATTTTCATATTCAATTTTTATGTTGGAAAGCTAAATTCATTATCATGACTTTCTATTAGAATTGAAAACAATTAACTTGATATCTTATTAACATTGGAATTGAGAAACATCAAGTTATTAATATTGGAATATATACTTGCTTTCCAATAGATTCAAATCACGAATGTTTCTCTATAAGTTTTTATAAGAATGTTTTATAAAGACAACAATATAATTGTTTTGAAATGTTTTTCCTATTTTCATTGGTATTCTATAGCATAATGATTTTCTCAAGATATTGAATTTTGCTTATTTACAATATATTTTAAATGTATAAATAAACTTATTGTCTAGAAATTCTCAAATTTTTATTATATTACATATTCAAAATTAACAATTTAAAATAAATTAACTACTAAATTTTAAAGAAAATAAAAACTTGTAACTATTAAAGTATAAATTATAAATTAATTTTAAATAATAATAATTATTTTATATTTATAAAAACATGTAATAATATTCTTAACCATGGAGATCCACCCCAACTTTACCATATTTGCAAATAGACTTTGTTACATCCACCCCCACTTTACCATATTTGCAAATAGGCTTTGTTACAATACCATGGCTTATCAAGATCATGTCCCAAAATTCACCACTTGTTAATGCGACATTTTCTTTAATTAATCTATTTAATTGAAAGGGAAAAGAAGAACATGCTTACCATAGTTATTTTAAAGGTAAAACTCAACTTCTTATTTGTGCATACTACAAATAATATTCTACATTATTCTATGGAGTTTAAATCCCTAGCATGCACTTAATAACTTTTTAGAATTATGAAAGCCTTATTAAAAAAATATAAAGGTCTATATTTTAGTGAAAAAAAATTGCTGAGCTGCTGCACGTGCTCCTGCTACCCTGAGCGCCCCTCATCGACTTCCTCTCCGCTCCGCGGCAGCCTGGGGCTTGGCCCTTGCCATGGGCCCCCTTGATTCACCACAGGAGATCACTGATCCTCAGAAAGATTTTGCAGATCTTGTGAAATCTCTTCCTCCTCAGTGCCCAGACCCGCGATTTCAAAATTTGTAAAGAAGCTAGATGTTCTTCAAGAAGTTCAGCTACCCCCAACCTTGCCTCACATGGTAGCATTATCTCTTGCTAAAAAAGGTCTCATAGGACAATTCACAGGCCTTTGGCCATCTCCAAGAACAATCCAAAGGTGGGTTGAATGAAACTGGTTAGATAAACTCCAAGGGAAAATGTCAATTAGGTTTTGGAGAAAAGGATACTATACATTCCATTTAAAATCAAAATAGGGAAAGGATTTGATCTTTAGGAATGGGCTGTACTTCATGGACTCCAGAGGCCTTTACCTTAATAAATGGACCCCAGATTTTGATCCAGAACTGGACATCCCCAGTGTTGTTCCGGTTTGGGTCCGTCTTCCCCATCTCCCTCTCCATTGCTGGGGAGATGAGTCTGTCCGAGCCATAGGGAATGTTGTAGGCAAATATATCGATCGTAGCGAGCCGAAGGACAACATGGAAGCCTGCGCAAGGATTTGTGTCGAAGTGGATCTAGGGAGATGATTGTCTGAAGCAATAAAGGTTAAAGTGGACGATTGGAGCCATGTCCAGCAACTGGATTACGAACAGATACCATTTAAATGTAAGGTATGTCACGAGTACAGGCACTTTGCTAATAGATGCACTAAACTTGTTAATGCAGAGAGCGAAGAGCAGGATGGTCATTGGGAAAGACTCAAAAAGAAGAAATTAGCTCCTCCTTCCAAGCCTCCCTTAGAGTCCGATAACCCTGGATCTTCTGTTCTTTGCCTTTCCTCTTGCTCCCCCTCTCCTTCTGTTCCCCCTCTGCCTGATCCGTCCCTTCCCTCCTCCTCCAACCCCTTTCTTGTCCTCTCCACTCCTGAATCCCCCATTGATGACCCTCTATCTGAGCCCTCTGACCCCCATCAAACCCAGATCACCTCATCTCAGCCCTCCTCCGATCCTCCTCACTCAAGGATTACTAGAAGCTCTTTGAAAGAACATGGAGCAACCAGTGACACTTATAAAAAAACAGGACCACGAAGAAAATCAGCTAAACAACACAAGGATGAGAATGCCCAGAAAGACATAGTTATGGGCACTCAAACCCCAATCAAATCCTTCATTCTGGGGCATAAAGAGAAAGAGATAAGCCACAAAGATCAAGAGAGGTGAGCGCCTCTCCGCACGCCCAATACACAAGGATGAAAATCCTATCTTGGAACAGCAGGGGCTTAGGGAACCCCTCTAAAGTTACTGCCCTTAGAGACCTAATTCACAATGAAAAACCTGAAATTATGTTGATCGAGGAGACAAAACAAGGTCAACAGGAAATGAATTTTTTTTTAGAGCAATAGAAACAATATTTAGGAAGCATCAGTGGCTCAAGGAGCCTCCGGAGGAACTGTCACCCTTTGGGACAATATTAAATGGAACTGCACCTCAACCAATCTCCACCAGAATTGGATCAAATCATCTCTTGAAGGGAAGACAGGCAGCCATCCAATGATCATATACAATGTTTATGTCCCCAACCATTATGGAGACAAGGAAATTTGTTGGAGCGAAGACAAGCATCGATGAGGAGACAAATACAAACATAATAGTCACAGATGACTTCAATTTGGTCCTATATGCCAATGAAAAAAGGGGAGGATCCTTCATCCGAGATCACTTTAGAGGCCGTCTGGAGGTCATTGCTCAGGAACACGAGCTAGTTGATGTCGTGCCCAAAAATCGTAGGTATACATGGAGTAATCGAAGGATTGGCACTAGTAACATAATGGAAAGGCTTGATATATTTTTAGTCAGCATTGAGTACCTCTCATCCTTCACTGTAGGATACGCTAACATGCTCAACACCTCAGCCTATGATAATTATCCCATTACTCTCACCCTAGAAGCACACTATCCTCTTGGGCCTAATCCTTTTAAATATAGTCCCCTTTGGAATTGGATTCTAGCAGTTAGAAACATCGTCCAGAAAACTTGGATCCATCATGTAGAAGGCTTGCGAGGCTTCATCTGGGAAACCAAGCTAAAAAGAGTCAAACAGGTTATAAAGGAATGGGCTAAGCAAAATTACCAAGATCCAGAGAAAGTCAAAAAGAAAATAAAGAGTGAATTAGAGAGTGTACAAATAAGGATCGAAGAACATGGCTTAACACAACAAACCAAGGAGCAATAATGTGTATTATACGCACAACTCAGTCACATTAATAGGGAGGAGGAAACGAGTGGCGCTTAAAATCCAGAAAATTATGGCTCCAAGGAGACAGGAATACAACCTATTTTCACAAAGAGGCCACTACTTGAAAGCTCAGGAATAATGTCAGGACAATCCTGGATAATGAAGGAAATTTGCACAGCACCCAAGAGACCATAAGGAAAGCAGCCTCCAAGCATTATACGACCTCTTATCTGAAACGAAAGGGGAAGAAGACTACTCTGACTTTCTCCAGCATTTACCCAAAGGAATCACAATGGAAATGAATGACAATCTATACAAGGAAATTTAGGAAGAGGAAATCAAAAGAGCAATTTGGAATCTACACCTTGATAAGGTGCCAAGACCTCACGGATTCCCCATCTACTTCTATAGGAGGTTCTTGAATCTTATTAAAAGAGACCTGGTCAAGATGATTCAATGGGCTAAAAGGAAAGGGAAAATTGGAGGGTACACCAATGCCACCTTCCTTGTCCTCATCCCAAAAGAAAATTGACCATCTTCTCTCTTCGAATTCAGACTCATCTTCGTTTGCAACACATCCTAAAAAAAATTGTCCAAGACTCTAGCCACTAGACTTAAACCCCTCCTTTCCTCCTTGATCTCTGAAAATCAAGGAGGCTTCTTGCCTAACAGGAAAATCACTGATTCCATCCTCCTTGTTCAAGAATCCATTCTTTCGAGCCTCTCTAGGAAGGAAAAAATGATTTGTCCTCAAGCTTGACCTAGCAAACACCTTCGATAAAGTTAGGCCCTCTTTCCTTATTGTTGTCTTAAAAAACATGGGACTTGAGACACACTTCATTAACATCATCGTTGCTTGCATCTATGGACCCTGGATTTCTCCCCTGATCAACGGTAGACCTAGTGAAGCATTCCAGTCTTCTCGAGGTCTGAGATAGGGCTGCCCCCTCTCCCCCTATTTTTTTATTCTCATGGCAGAATATTTCAGTCGAGTTCTAGATCACAATCGAAGAGTGGGGCTTATAACTGGCATCAAATTCAGGAGTGGAGCCAAGAACACCAATCATTCACAGTTTGTTTATGATACTTTGTTAATTGGAGGAGCCTCCACCACAATAGCAAGGCGATTCAAGAAACTTCTGGACCAATTTATGGGGTACTCTCGAGGATTGGTCAACCAACTCAAAAGTTGTATATATGGATGGAATTATTCAAATCAGGTTATCCACAACATTGCAAATATATTTGGTGTCACATGTAATCTGGACTAGACTCACTTCTCTTATTTGGGTATGCCAGTGAGTCTAGGTCCTTTGAAGGCTGGAACGTGGAATGAAATTATTGACAAGGTTAAGAGGAAGGTGCAGCAATGGGGTTCACTGTGGTTCAACCCAGCAGGTCGCCTTATTCTCCTCAAGTTAGGTATCACCTCTCTTCCCCTATATCACTTCTCCCTTCATCATGCTCTTGCCATTTTCCATCACAAATTGGAAGTTGTTTTACGCCACTTCCTTTGGCAAGGAGGGAAAAATGACCAAAGCAAGTTTAATTTACTCAGCTGGAAACAGGTTATCCAAACTCAAGAAAGAGGAGGCCTAGGTATTAGATCGCCAAAATTCTTGAATCTAGCCTTTGGTGTGAAAATTGTATGGAGATTTGTCATAGGACTCTCATCATGGTGGAAAAGGGTGCTGGAGAAAAAATACCTCAACTCTCCCAGGTAGAAACTCTTTGAATCCAACATACCAAACATATAGAATCATGGGACAACAACCCATAAACATGCATCAAGAAGCCAGCCCCATCATTAAGTTTCTCAACAACAGGGGTATCCATCACCTAGCTCAAATCTCCAGCTGGGATCCATTCTCCCATATTTGGACAGGATGGACCTTCCCGGAAATTCCCAGTGAGTTAAATCCCAATCTAATCTATCTTCAGACCCTCTTGCACAATAAATCCCCCATCAAGAAAAATGAGAGTGATGTATTCCGTTGGGACTCAACTGGAACAAGCTACACAGTCAAAGCAGGCCATCAATTTTTATGCAACAACACCTTCCGCATGAATTTATGGAACCCCTCGAAAATAGTCTGGAGATCGGAAGTGCTTCCAAAAATAAATTTTTTTATATGGCTTCTGTTAAAAGGAAAAATCTTAACAGCGGATAACCTTAAAAAAAGAGGCATCAATGGCCCATCCAGATGCCCCAACTTCTGCAAAGCTGAAGAAACTATGCACCACCTATTCGTAGAATATCACTTTGCTATTGATTGCTGGAAAAGGCTGTCTACCACAGGTAATTTAACTTGGAACTCTCAGCAATCCATAGCTGATACAATCCACATTTGGAGAAAATGCTGCCAGGAGAGTATGGAACAATCTCCCTTACACCTTGTTATGGTGAATCTAGCTAGTAAGGAATCAAAGTTTTTTTCAAGACAGGAACTCAACAACAAGAATTATCTGCAACAAGGCTAAGAGTCTTGCCCTGGAAACTATCTCAGTCAAGACTACAGGGAATATAGATGCAATGAAGTATAGTGTGGAAGATTGAGACTTCACAAGTTACATACTGGAAAAAAATTACAATGCGCAGAAAGGCAGCATGAAGGAGGCACAGAGCAGGGTAGAAATCAGATCATGAAAAATCAGATTAAAAGAGGAAGAGTTCGCTAATTGGATCCAAAATTGCAACTGCTTTTATCTATTTTTCAATGGGGCATCCAAGTCAAATCCCGGAATAGATGGAGTAGGGGGACTAATCATCAATGCCAATGGGGAACACATCCTCCATTATGAGTGGGGTCTAGGGAAGGATTTGAACAATACAGCTGAAGCGTTAGCTCTGTATCAGGGTCTAATTCAGTTTTAAAAAATGGGGATAAGATCGGCAAAAATCTTTGGGGATTCTTCCGTTGTCATCCACCTCATGGTCCACCAAAACGATTCGCCCAATATTCATCTATAGCAGATCAACAAGCATAATCAGTTGCTACACCAAACAATGGATGATATACAATACTTCCACATTCTCTGCAATCTCAACAGGGAGGCCTACGGCTATGCAAACAAAGCATGTGACAGGTCACCCAGCAACTTGCACTGCAACACCAAGGAATCCCACCAGCCCTTACCATGATCCACATCATTCATCTAAGTACCAAATTGGTCAGCTCCATCAGACAGGATTGGAATCAGGTTTCTCAAGTTTCCAACAAAAACACAATCTTCAGAAGGATTTGGCAAATATTTCACGTGCCTTGTAATCTTGTCATTATGATCAGTCCCGCCAGCACCTATCCTTTCAATCCAGCCTCATGGGCTTCCCAAGACTGGCCTCTGATCTCCTCACACCTCCCTCAAGATCGCCTCATCTCTCCCGTGACTGGCTCTCCCTCCTTCTTCTTTCGCTCCCTTCAGTCTTCCTATATATGTCCCTTCCCACTCCATCTCTTCATCGTCTCGCTCTATTCTTTTCTTCGCTGCTCTTATCCTTGCCGCCGTAGTCAAGAGGTTCCGAGCCCTCTTTTGGGCTTTCTCCTCCCCATCCCTCTGTCGCCCTCTTCTGGGTAGACCTCTATTGATTGGCTCTCAGCGCAACTATCCTTTGCTAGCTCTCGCCACTTTGAGAGCTTCATTTTTCCTCCCTCGACTCTATCTCCTTGTCAGCTTTGGCCCCTCAGTTCATTGCAGTGTGTTGTCGCTCTCCGACCCTCTTCTATGGCTTTTGGCTCCGAAAATATCAGCACCCCGCATTGTGAGCTCCTATTCTTGTCGATCTTTTTCTATTTGCCCATTTCTGCTATTCTTTCCTGCTACAACAAAAGTTATGGCGCATAGCGAAGGCTGTTTACATTGCATAGAACTAAAATTTGAACTGGAAGAAGTTAGGGCTCAGCAGCGCATTCTTGAGAACTAGCAGAGGATTCTGGAGAATAGAATCGAAGACCAGAACCGCATACTCAATGACAAATATCGTACAGAAATAGACATCTTCCTGCACAGAGTCGCTTCAGTCCATGAACAGTTCAGCCATTTATCAAACAAATGTAGTCACGCGGAAGAGTCAATCTCAATCTTGAAATATATGATGGATAAACGCAACAATGCAGCCCCAAGCTCATCAAGAGCCAAGCAGGTAGCAGGGGAAGAAAAACAGGAGGAATCAACTGCAAGGCATATCAGTCATATAGAAATAGATTAAAATGTTTTGCAAATGTTTAATTTTACTGTTTCAATATGTAAGAATCTATAGTAGTCTAGATAGTTTAGAAAGAGAACTAGGAGCAAGATCAAGGAGAGAGATGTGTTTTGTAACTCCTTTGATTTAGGCTGCCTTCAACATCTAATGCATCTCAGGAGCTCTGACTCCCATATTTTTTTCAGCAACTAATACAAGCAACCGATTTGTAATATAAAATAATAATATATATATATATATAATATAATATAATATAAAATATATATAATATAGAATAGATATAGATATAAAATATAAAGGTCTATTAACATAATTACTAATAATTTTGAGTTTATTTAATACTCTATTTTTACATTTAATTTTAATTAGATTGTAAAAATTATTATTATAATATTAATTATTTCTAATGAAGTAAACGTTTTTCAAATCCCAACTATCCCAACTCCACTAAAAAACATTTTTTGATTTGTGGCAAAGATCTTCCAAAAATAATTGATTTAGATTAAAAAAATATGTCATAGACTATTTTTTTGGTTTACTATTAAATAATGTTGAAAAAACAAAATCTAAGTAAATGATATCCATACCAAAGAGTATATGTAAATGTAAACAATCTAAATCTAATATAAAAATTATTATTTCAAACCAAACTACATTTTTTCTAATTCAACAATTCCAATTTAACAATTTTATTGGCCTCTCTTTGTACTTTTTAAGGCAACTGCTAGTTTATAAATTTATAAAAAATTATATCCTCGATGGTACCATTTCGAAATTTCTGATTTCTCACTCTTACTACATTTATTGACTCTCAAGTACAAACAGAACAACATAGAGAAGAACCCAAGAAAACAAGAAAACCTGAAATTAATGGCCCATAGTGACCACAAATTAATGGCCCACTTGGTTGTTTCCCACCCTATAAGGAAAAAGTTTGAAATAAAGCAGATTGTGCATAAAAATATGTATTTATCGTTATTATGTAAATCTCGGATGTTATTTTATAAAGTAATAAGTTGTTCTATGTTTTATTAATAATATTTTTTTTTTGTATTAAAATAAAATAATATTTATATAATATTTTAATATATAATATAAATATTTAGTAAAAACATTGGTTAATTTTATTTATATTTAATTTCTAATTTAAATAAAATAAATATTTTATTAAATTTATTTCATTATATTTTTAATTTGATATATTGTAATATTTATGTTAAATATTTTAATATTAACTAATTTGTATTATATGATTGTTTCTTATTTTTACAATAGTATTATTATTTTTATAGTTTTTAAGATAAATGATAATAGAGTTTTCTTTCTTTAAAACATTTTAGTTTCTATTTTTTTTTTTTAATGAAATGCAGCATAACAATTTTTTTAATCAAGGCCTCATAAGATTTTATTTAAAATGTTTACATGTTTTACCAAATGAATTACACTAAAATTAAAGAATTTTATGACATTGTTATTAAAATAATATTAATCGCTATTATATTTTTCTATATGATTCAAGATCATTTCTATCAACTCAACCATATGGCCTAGGCCAGAGGGTGTTAGGAGAATCGAAGTTATGACGTCTTCACAAGAAAGGTTCTTTAATAATGTGGACTCAACCAATTGAACTAACCCGGCTATAATTAATAACCAATATAGATCCACTTAAGCAAGGATCTAGCATGTCCCGAGAGGGATGAAATATCTTCAACTACAAAACTCTTTTAGAGTGCAAAATTTGAAAAAAAAAGTTCCATCCCTTTCACTTTCTACCTTATGCATGTAACATGTCTAGAGTTACTAATATCGTATTTCATGCTACTGGAGCATATAACACAAACAAAACAACATAAATGTTGAATCAAATTGGCAATAATCAGGTAAGAGGAATATAAATATCTATTAGAGTGAAGGATTGCTAAACAATTATAGAAATATGCAGAACATTGTATGAATCTAATTAAATTCCATGATGGTTGAGCGAGTAGTAAAGACAAGTTCTCTTAAATTTTAGGAAAATCTACTTAATGACGATCTCAAGTATACAAAAGAATTTCCATGGAAATCAATATGGGTTTAGTTCACATCAAACCAAGTGAACTTAGAGGAAATTCAAAAGATTCATTAATATATGAGAAAATGAATTACATTCAATTATAATTTTACTAAGGATACATGTGAATATCTATGCACTATAGAGATGAGAAAGCATCAAGAAAAATTTTAAGGATGGAAGGTTATCTTAAAGTTTAGAAAGCTTGGCGAATCTTACTAGTCCCTAACATGCATATTCCAAAATGTTTGGCACTATTTTTGTAAAACTATTTAGATTTGTAATGATTTTATATTAGTCTATATAAAATTTTCGCGATTTTAGGGCAAAAGAATTTTATACTATAAAATGTGGGCAAATAATATTTAGAAAAAAGTAACTTGGCGAATAGTTTTTTTGGAAAAAGATGGAAAATTAGTCCACCTGCAAATATTAGCCCCTAAAATTTTCGCACACTAAAAATTTTCGGAGAGCATTATATGTTAAACATATATATATATATAATATATATATATATATATATATATATATATATATATATCTTAAATCCTTCATTATGAGAGTAGCTAACTATAATAACAAATTTACCTCGATAATATATATAGTTGGCACTTTATTTCTCAAAGAAGCTTAAAATTAAAATTAAAATTGAACAAGGGTTGTATTACTCATATCTAAAATACAAACAAAATAGGTGTTATGCCTTTGTCGGAAATATTGAACAATTCTTCTCAAGCATATGGATGAGACGTAGTTGGTTAAATATTATGACTAATATTAATTAATTCTCAAAATAAAAGAGTTATGTTCTACAATTATAGGTATAAATCTAAAAGGAGATATCCAAGGAAAAAGTTATCTCTTTCCAGGAGTTAAGCCTCCGGAAAAGAAGAAGTGAGGGGAGTAATATAAAAAGCCAAATTCCCTCTCAACTAACTGAACTAGGAACAACCTTAAATTTTCAACATCAATAGCTCCACTGACTTCCACCAAGGAAGTGGACAAGGAATGCATCAAGGGATGACGAGGAATGGGAAGTGTGCTCTATGATTATACTGTTTTCAATTTTATCGTGGACAACATCACTACCTTGTTTCAATTGAGCAGATAACTCATTGGATGAAGAAACAAGAGAACATCGAGTATCTTTGTTGCATGTGGATGCATTGTGAATGGTGGGACACACGGGAAAGTGAATTGAAGGGGAAGTTTTGATATGAACATATTCTTTGACCAGAGCACATCCTACATATAAGTTAGCACTTCATGAGAAAACAAAAGATCACATTATGTGCTTCGGTATCATCACGACATATGGAAGCATGGCAGTGATGACTGGCCAAGAGTGGGGTTTGATCAAAAGAATTAATTGTACATGATGTTCAAGATTAGCATATTGATAATGATTCAAGAATGGAATCTCATTATTTTGATGTGTACAATTTTCTAATACAGATGGAAGATTGATAGTCATTTTCCTGTGTAATGTGACTACTGTGTGCATGATCGTAGTTTGAGTCAGCAGATGGAGAATCAAGAGAATGCAAAATACTGGCTGGTGTAATGGATTGATGAAGGGAGTCATGGTACAAGGAGTCATGGCTTATAGATGATGGAGGATGGCAGAGATGCAGATCAAATTTGAGACTTTACTTATGAAGAGTGACATCCTATTGTGGAATGGAGGAGTGATTCTTCATTACAGGCTTCGTGAGCCATTTTGGAGCTTCCTCCATAGAAGCAGGAGACAAATGAGAAGATGGGCTAGGGACATGCTGCACAAATTTCTCAACTTTACAAACACCACAAGGGGGCACCCACACTGGGACTAGAAAAGGAGGAGGAAAAGGAAAAAAGGGGTGTTGGATTCCTCGTTTACAGTATGAGGCGCCTGATCCACAAGAGTTGGGGAAGAAGGTAAACCAGGAGGTTCACCGTATTGGGAAAGATGAACCAAGTGTTTAAACTCTTGTCCGAATAAATTTGAGTTTAATTTTTTTGGGGGGAATTTTGCAATAGAGGTTAAGGAACCAATCAAAAAATTCCTCAACTAATTCATCTAGCTTAATTCTTAAATGACATATTATTTTATAGACATCTTGGTGGTTGTACTCATCGATATATTTACAAAACATATTGGTAAGCTAAGAAATCAAATGGATAAAAGAAACGTGTAATGTATGACATTATTTATTAACACAAACTTCGAATGTGAGGGTGAGTAATCTAGCCATGACATCTTTAGACTCCACTCTGTTACACAAACAGAGAGAGATAACTTGAAAGAGATATTCACAAAAAGTTGATTCACCCTCACCATCAAGCTTAATTTCAGACAGGTCATGAATGAGTTCCATAGGGATGCTACAATTAAACTATTTAGAAAAACATCTCGACATTATAGGAAGAACCAATTTAAAAACTCTACGGGCACAGGATGTCTTCTAGCCCTCCTTCTAGAACCATTTTGTTGATGGTGTTGGACCCACAAACAAAGGGGATCTCCCCGGTATGAACTTCAAACTACACCTCACAGCGTTTGATGTAGGAGTCCCATCTGGTATAATGGCCTAGTTTCAATTATCTTAGAGATTTGCCTTAGCTCTTGTTGTTCATCACATGAGAGTGTTATGCTTGTAACTTCAAAAAGAAAGGTGAGTATGCTTGTTGAGTGCGTAATGTAAGTTGTTTCCATGTTCTCTTACTATAAGGGAGAGGGTAAAAGTGAGCCTATAGATGAAAGATAGTAGTACCACCCAGAGAGAGACAAGTGAAAAGAACAAGGGTCTGTCCACCATTGAGTAGAGTATTCCACATTAGACACATATATCATTAAAACCAAAGTGCACAGGAAAAAGCATACACCATCGAGTAGAGTAGTCCACATGGAGGTGATGGACATTATAACCAGGAAAACAAGAATGGTCTATCCAATGTGCTGTGGAGTAGTCCACACAGATGAGACAACAATGATAAACAATACAACACATATTCAACAATGTAAGTACTAAAATAACTAAAGGTGTTCAACTATCTTAGTACAGGTTAAGTGAACATGCATTACAAATGTTTAAAGAATAGTCTTAGAAATGAATACAAAACATACATGGAAACGTGTTGTCCTGAGACAAGCTTCTGAATTAAGAAAACGTTCCAAGACACTTATGTACCACATACATCACTAGTCCTAGTAGTGGGACATTGCAGCCATTCCTCACTCCTCAAATAATAGACTACAAAATTTTAAGGATATGTGGGAGGAGCCAAGGTGAAAATTCATTTTCCGATACAATGGAAGGGGTATATATAACCAAGGGTGATGCTTGACCCTTATGACACTTGGACTACCCTCATGAATATTGAACTTCCCATGACTTTTCAACTGGAGTGAATCTTCAAATTTTATGTGCATCCATTGGACTTCACTTTACATCACATTCAGTTACAATAGATATGGCCCATAATGGTGATGTGGCCAAGACAGTTCATGACACAACTCGACATGACACCGCTAACATGTACTAGCTAACTATGGTGTCCATATCAAGTTGCTGAGTGATGGATGTACTCTTGGTGTGCTTTGTCTTGTCCTTCACATGGAATAGTTCCATGGGGTCTTTGATGGTCTTGTTCTTGCTTGATGGTTCAATGCATGTGTTCCTTTTGCTTATTTCTTGACATGCGTAGTATTTCCTTCTAGCTACAAGCAAGTCTTCTAGCATGTTTGAAACCTTATTCATCCCATTCATCGTATCGCCATGATCTACCAATGTACATGTTCCTACAATTCACTCATGACAGGATGACATCAAATTGAAAACTTCCTACTCTAGCATGATGCATTGTTCTCATGTTTCGGTTGACAGGGAGGAAGGACAACTCAATAAGACAGAGCATAGCATAGTTCAAGTTGGAATGAGGCATTATGGGAGGATAATCTGTGTTGTAAGGAAAAGATCCGTAGTGATCACTGGGAGGCAAGATTACGCAGTGAGAGTCACTAGTGTCAGCTACGAGTTGGGATCTTGAGGGAGGGAGCTTCTATGCAGTTTTCAGAGAGAAGATAGAGTGGGCTAGAGAGGGACTTCTGGTCATTTTGGTGAAATTTCTAGAGGGAAGACAAAATACTAGACATGACTATGCAATCTCTAGGAACAACGCAGGACAGTCAGCAGGGGAACTATCAGACACTTTTGTGCAATTTCTCGAGGAAAGGCAGAGTAAGGCAGCAGATGACGAGCTAGGCATGTCTCTGCAATTTTTTGAGGGAAGAGAAAGCTATGCTTTAGAGGGGCCTTCTAAACATGGCTGCACAATTTCTGGAAGTATTTTAGGAGAGTAAGTAGGGAAATTTCCAAACATGTCTGTGTAGTTTTTGGAGCTACAGAAGGGCAAGGTAGTAAGGGTCATCTGGGTAGCTCTGCGCAATTCTAGGGAATAGTGCAGAGGAAGGTAGTAGATGATCAGTTAGGCATGTCTACACAATTTTGGGGAACAATGTAGACACAGGTCTTAGAGAAGTGCAGGATCTTGGAAGGCAAGGAGTAGGGATCATGACTATGCTTGAGGAATTCATAATTCATTTGGATAGAGAGGCATTTTTTGCACAATCTTGGAGGGAGACAGGTTGCTCACCTTCGGGATTGCGTAGTGAATTTGACCTAAAGGACAGCCTCAAGAACTTCATAATCATGGGTAGTCGAGTAGTGTGATTTAGGGTTGAGACTATGCAGTGTACCTTAGTCGGGGTCTAGTGTAATAGGGTTTTTCGTTCGGGTAGATTATCAGGGAAATGACTAAGTGTCAAAAGAAAACAAATTGTGCAGACTCACATTGTGAACATACACTTATCATACTTGACGACGAGACAGCATAGACCATCATGACAATAAGATGAAACATGCCCTCAGTGAGACTTTCTTGGAGTTAAGAGCGACAAGTGTGACACTTGTGATAGACCTTCAGATGTCTGAGATGAAACTTGCGTAGCAGTGTTCACAACTTTGTGTGTGGGTGCGAGGAATCTTTACATAGTGAAGACAACCCAAACGCACAAATACAAACCTTCAAACACACCAAAATGAGATCACAAGCATGACAAAGTAATCAACATGCCGAAAGATGACTGCTGGTCAAACAAGAGAAAAAGGTGAAAATATTTAAGAAGAGCTCATGGGGTAGTGTTTGAAACCATCAAAGGAAAAAACAAGGAAGGCTCTGAAATTTGGATGAGGGCAAAAATTTTGGAGGGTGTTGCAGTTGCTACAATAGGACTGTATATTTGTACTTAGCTATTTTTATTTAACTTATCTTCAAAAATTATTATCAACCTCCCAATTCGCATACCCAAAAAGTAACCATTATTTTACTGTAACTTATTATATGAATACTTAACTTCCCCTGTTATGGTTTAACCACTATTGTTTTGGTTACATTTTTTTTATTACAACTTTCTGTTTACTAACATATTTCTATTTGTATAAGTTAATGAATATTACAATGGTTTACAACTGATTTTATTTACAATGTTAATTAATCATGAAAAGTAAATGCTAGTTCCATCCTACAAAACAATCTAGAAATAATGGCTTTCAATCTCCAATTTTATAATTAATATACATCATACAAACAATAACTTGTATTCCCTATGTCGTAGCATATATATATGAAAACATTTAATAGTGGTTCTCATCCACGGGGGATTCACTCAGTGAAACTCTAACATATCACGTGCATTTGTGGCATATTAAACAATACCCTTAATTTGACTACATATTGGAAAATCACTCTAAGAAACACATTATTTAACCTCCTACCAATATGAACCCAATACATCTTCCCAATTTAGAAAACCCCTACTTTCAGTAGATATTGTAGGTATCGATTTTTTCATTAACATTTTTTATACTCCTTTATTTTTTCATTAGCTTTAAGCTACATTTTTTTTATTTTCCAATATAAAAACACTTTACCACTTATATATACCACAATATATTATGTCATTTCTTCCTCAATAAATATCCCCCAATATGAATCGACGTGGTATGATATTGCTCCCCTAGTGAAACCCTCGTGCTCTCATTCGAAATATTCATAGTTCTTTTTTATAAAACAAAAGAAACAACAAAATAGGAAATCCAAGGCCTTAACGATATAAACACTTATCTCCTATTTGATGACCAAAAATTTACAAGTGAGGCCACGACACCCTTCCAATGAGAAATTGGCTATTACGTCCAATCATCTCCCCCCCGAGCTCCTCAAATTCCACAAAAGTCACTTAGATATAAATTCTAATACATTGGCATGTGAACCTCCAAGTCTAGCCTACAATATTTTCTTTCCTTCCACAAGGAAAATCTCTCTCTCCTACTACCTCTCAGCCTCTCCCTCTCTTCCTCCCATGTTCCCTTCCTCTCCCTCACTCACTCATTCCCTTACCCCCTACGTCAACCCCTCACACTCTCTCTTTCTCTCTCACTCTCTACCTCTCTTGTTCCCTTTCTCTTCCTTTCTTACTTTTCCCTCTCTTTCCTTGATCCCTTTATCTCCCTCATTTCCTTACTCCCTTTCCTTCTACATCACCCCCTCACCCCCTCTCTCACTCTCTCCCACTCTTTCCCCTCTCTCTTCCCTCCTCACCCCCCTCTCTCTCTTCTCCCCTCTCCCTATGTCCCTCTCTCTCTCTCTCTTCATTTGTCTGTCACCCTCTCTTGCTCTACTTCTTCTGCTCCCTCTCCCATCCTCACTACCTCTCCCTATCTCTCTGCCTCCTGCACTCCCTCTCACCCCACCCTTGCTTCCTTCCCCCTCCATCACTCCCCCCTTGCTCCCTCACCCCCTGTCCTTGTCCCTCTCTCTATCCCCTTCTCCCTCCTTCTCCCTCACTCACTCACTTTCGTAGCCCCTGCATCACCTCCTCCCTCCCTCTCTCTCTCTCTCCCTGTCCTACTCCCTCTCTTGCTCTCTCCCTATCCTACTCCCTCTCTCCCTGTCTCTCACTCACACCCTCTCTCACTATCACCCTCTCCCTTTCTTACTCCTCTCTCTTCCTAACTACCCCTAGCTCGCTCTCTATATCCTTTTCCCCCCCTCGTGCTCCCCCACTTTTGGTCCCTCTCCCTACCTAACTACCTCTCCCCCTCTCTCTCTCTACCTCCCCTATCGTGATACCCCTCTTTTGGTCCCTCTCTATTCCTCACTACCTCTCCCTCTCTCTCCCTTCACCCCCCTCTATCGTGCTCACCCTCTTTCGGTCCCTCTCCCTTCCTCATTACCTCTCCCTCTCTCCTTTCCTCCATCCCTACTCCACTCCCTCTCCCTCCCTCACTCTCTCTCCATATCATCACTATATCTACCTCCCTCACTCCTTTTCCCTCCCTCTCTCTCCTCTCCCCCTTCCTCTCCCTCCCTCGACTCCTTCCCCCTACATCACCCCCTCATCCCCTCTCTTGATCT
>APFE031342739.1:0-14365 GCA_000404065.3 Pinus taeda
GGGCTTCCATAGTTGGTTCTCTTGAAAAGGCGGCAGTGGTTGATGTGTTGCTTGGGTGAGCTTTTTCGCTGGTGGTTAGGTCGAGGGAGTGGTTGCGCGCGCGCTTGGTAGTTCAAACCTTCCGTGAGGGGAAATTTTCGGGGTGGGGTTAGTGGGGGATGGATGAAGAGCTCTTGATCCCGTTGGGTTGAACACCCTAGTCCCTCCCGATCGTGCCTCGACAATGCCCTCGCGGAAGGGTTGGTATCCAGGTAATGAAAAACCCTCCCTCGGTCTGAGCTCCATCGAGATCACAATTTTCCCAGCTAGTGGACAAGAGGGTGGCAATCTTATCTCGTGCCTTTGCCGTCGAGGGAATTCCTCTTCCTCTTGTGAGCCACTCCTCTTCTAAGGGAAAAAGAAGTAGCGGGTTGTGTCTTTGTTCCTCCCTTTGGATTGTGGGTTTTTTGTGGGACTTGGTCATTTATTTCCTTGTTTCGTGGTGTGCACTTTGCGGGAGTCCCTCCCTTTCAGTGGCCTTGCACCATCAATGTATTTGTGGCCCGCAGCTTTTTCCAGCGTTGAGTGTCCGCCCGTGACAACTCTTTGGTCAGCACTTGGGAGGAGTTTTGGAGCAAGTGGATACAACAAATAGGCATTTCGAAACCCAGCCTTGGGGGACAACGTAGAGGACAAGTCTGGGCATTATGTGGGTCTTGAGGGGAAGAGCCACATCACTTGAATCTCAGTTGGGAAGGAAGGAAATTCATGGGAGGTCTCATCCCAGTGATTTGAGGGAGTTTTGGGGAGCTTTCCTAGCTTCATTCAGGCAGGCCGAGTTTGTCAGTTTCAACAAAAGACGGGCTCCTTAGGGGTTGAATTTCAAAAGTCTGAACTAGGCCAAACCCTTCTTGGGTTTTGGTGGGTTTTTGTTGAGGATCCGGGAGCTGGAGTTTTATAATTTTTTGAGCATGGGAAGCAACGAATCCAGCCTCTTTGTTCCAGCAGACAATGCAATTTCTAGGAAGCACAAGCTAGTTTCAAAGCAGCAATTGGACAACCCTCAGATCAACAATTGCTCACCTGGGTTTTGTCATGCTTGTCCTTAGAGACAAGCCCAAGTGCACCATTCCATTCACTGTTGTATTTGCCCTTGAAAATTTAATAAAATGGCTCAAATGTTTTCTATTTGCAGCATTTTCATGGGTGTATGATGTGTATTTCGCATTTTTGATCGCTGGATTGTTTGCTTGCTTTGTTTATCACTTAATTTCCTATTTAGGAACATTACAGAAGACGTCGAAAAGATTGCATTCAGAACTCACGAAGGGCACTATGAGTTTAAGGTAATGCCATTTGGTTTTACAAATGCACCAACCACCTTCCAGGCAACCATGAACAAACTCTTCCATCGATACTTGTGAAAATTTGTATTAGTCTTCTTCAATGATATTATTGTTTACAGTAAGACGTGGAAGGAGCACCTCAAGCATCTAGAGGAAGTACTTTCCATATTAGAGAAGAATCAATTTTATGCCAAGTTATCAAAATGTACCTTTGGGCAAAGGGAAGTTGAATACTTGGGACATGTCATATCCAGGGATGGAGTCAAAGTGGACCTCAACAAAATCAAAGCAATTAAAGAATGGCCCAAACCCAAGAACATTTCAAAACTAAAAGGATTTCTCGGTTTAACTGGGTATTACAGAAGGTTCATAAAGAACTATGCACAATTCATGGCACCCCTAACAAACTTGTTAGAAAAGAACACTTTTCAATGGAATAACTAGGCAGACGAATGCTTCAAGAATCTAAAAGAAGTGATGTCAACTACACCGGTATTGGCAACTCTAGACTTCTCCAAACCATTTATAGTCAAATGTGATGGTTCAGGGTTCAGAATTGGAGCAGTATTAATGCAAAACAACCACCCTATAGCCTTCGAAAGCAGGAAGCTTAACAAACGGGAAAGCTTGAAATCAACTTACCAAAATGAGATTTTTGTCATCATACATGCTTTAACTAAATAGCAACAATACCTACTTGGAAGTAAGTTCTCATTCCGAACTGATCACAATAGTATTCAATTCCTACTTAAACAAAAAAATTATCAACATAACAACAAAAGTGGATGGAGAAAGTTTCAACATTCGACCTAGAAATACTGCACAAAAAGGGAAAGGAAAATGTCGTTGCTGATGCTCTCTCACGGAAGTATGATGACAACGCTACATGCGCTGCCTTGGTAGTTGTTCCTGTTTGGTTAGACAAAATACGAGCTGAGTATGCCAAAGATGTGGACGGTGGCTCTATGATTGACAATATCAATCAATATGCCAATTTTGAATGGAAAAACATGTTATGGTATAAATGTAGAATTTACCTAATCCCATCATCCAAATTTAGAATGAAAATTGTAAAGGAATCTCACAGTTCTCTTGCCGTTGGGCATGTTGGATTCTTCAAAACTTACTACAACATTTGACAATCATTTTATTGGAAGGGTATGAGTAAGGAAATCCAAAAATATATCGCAGAATGTGAAGTTTGTCAGAGAAATAAGAGTGAAAATATTCCAAACCCTAGTTTGGTACATCCATTACATATTCCAAATGAAAAATCGGAGGAAATATCGATGGATTTCTTTGAAGGACTAGCTATGTCTAATGGTAAGGACAAGATATTTGTCATAGTCGACAAACTCACCAAATATGCCCATTTCATGGCAATTAAAAAAACTGACACGACTAAGCAAATTGCGGATGTGTTTTGTAAAAACATTTACAAACTACATGGTTTTCCCAAGGTTATTGTCAGTGATAGAGACACAAAATTTAAAGGCAATTTTTGGAAAGATTTCTGCCACCAAGCAGGAATATCTCTCAACATGAATTGGCTTATCATCCCAGACAGTTGGCCAAACTGAAGTTGTAAATAAAGGTTTGGAAACATATCTCTATTGTTTCCTCAACGACAAAAAAAACAAATGGTCTCAGTGGCTACACCTGGCAGAATGGTGGTGCAATACTTAAACTAAAATGACTCTTTTCCAAGCCCTATATGACTATGAACCACCCAGGTGGAAGGATTTTGCGGTACACGATTCTAAGGTACAAGCAGTAAAGAACCACTTAGAAGAAAACCAAAGAATTATTAACTTGTTAAAAGAAAATCTAACAGTGGCACGTAATAGAATGAAGCAACAACCCAACCAACACTGCACCGAAAGAGATTTCGAAGAAGGAGATTGGGTCTTTGTTTGACTTCAGCGCTATAAGTAGTCATCGTTAAAACAAGGAGGGAAAAATAAGTTATCTCCTAAATATTATGGACCATACCAAATAATCAAATTATATAAGTAGTGTGGCTTATGGACTGAAGCTACCAGACAATTGTTGAATCCACAACACCTTCCATGTATCAAGTCTCAAAAAAGTACCTGGGAAAAATCAAACAGCTCAAACAGAGATACCTGAGACTGACAAAGAAGGAAGGATCATCTTAGAACTTGAAGGCATACTCGCTATCATAGAGAAGGTACTACGATCCAAGACTATTGAGTACCTTACCAAATGGAAAAAACTACCAGAAGAAGACTCATCATGGGAGACATAACATTTTCTTTAGCAACACCCAACATTGCCTATGCGTTGAGGACAAAGCATTTTTTTTAAGGGAGAGACAATGTTATGAATTAAATATTCATAACTTTATTTTTTCCAAAAGAAAAAATCGAACTTTTTATTACCTGGAAAAAATAAAAACTTTTTATTTTTTCCCATAGTTGTCGATATCTTCTCTGCTTCTGCTATATCGATTGTTAGTTCTGGTGTGTGCTGCGTTTGTTCCACTATGTATGGACTTGGTTCTGCTCCGGCCTGCTTTGGGACTGTCGGAGGTGCTTTCCCACTTTGTAATATATGCTTGTAGGATGCTCCTTCACTTCTGTATTGCTGGTGCTGAGCTGGGTTGTGATTCGATTTGGACCCACTGCCTCCTGCTGTTGTTTTGCTGATTGTTGCACCTCCTCGTGGTCTCATATTGAGAATGATTGTAGATCCTGATTTGATGTTGTACTCCTTCAAGGATCTGTGATCCTGTAGCGATCTGCCCCCTGTTACTAGGTTTTGCTCGCTTGCCGGATAGCCAATTTGGTTAGCTATGTTATTTTTCAGATCTATTGCCCTATCTGTGGCATGAGTCCAAATCAAGATTGTATTTCCCATGGGCGTTCTGACGAGGATTTGAAAATGATTGGGTTCTGTCCCGACAGATTTTGGACTGGCGATTTGGGGCCGGGATTTAGTCTGGAGGACTTCCTTCCCTAATAAAGTAGCCTCCCGATCTGTTAGCACCCTGGTTGTCTTCTCCGGTTCTGCATTCTTGTTTCCTTCGATTCTTCCTTTTCCAGGAGGTCCGTTTCTTTTCCATCCGGGTTTTTTACAAATACTTGGAAACTGTGATCTCTTACTAGGGTTCCAGATCTTATTTTTGGCAGATCTATCCCTGTGACTCTGCTCTGCACCTTATACTCACTTCGAAATAGTAGCCTGTTCGGTGAGCGAGCTTCCGGATCTAACCATAAATAGGGTCGTTCTTCCATTAGAAGGTCTGGATCTACGAGCCCAAGACTCGATCTATGCTCATTGCCGCAGATCTGTGGATATGTTGCCCGATTAGGGCTCAATGGCGGATGTTTGAACCGGTGGATGTCAAGAATGGCAACATAATAATACAGATCTGCGTTTTGATATGCAAAAAGCTGGATTATTTCTTCATACCTTTGGCAGGGTCGACGATTTTTCGTCCTGAGAGCGTGCCTGATTTGTAAGCATTTCATAAGCATACCCAGCTCGTTTATGCCGATCAAGGGTTTACCAGCTGTCTTCTCCGCCTAAGGAAGCACCGTATTCAATAGATTTGGCCAATAGTGCAGCTCCGTTCTTCTTGTAAACCCTGACTTCTGCAGATAACATAAAAGCCCTGCTCTCGGCGCACCGAAGATAACCGATGCAGGTCGTGCGTGTTCCGGCTTCTCGCTTGCGGAGTCTCTGGTGGTTTGGCCGACGCAGGTCAGACTAAGAGCCATTGCAACTGCAGAGCTTCAAGTGTCTTAACGTTGATCAAGGGATCTCGTCAAATATTCATAACTTTATATATATAGTAAAATAAATGATAAAATATTAAAATAAATAATAAATAAATATTAATTAATAATTAGTAAATAAACTAAATTAAGCTAAGTTAATTAGTTTTGAAGAGGCATTAGTTCAAAAGGATGTGTCTTTAGGCTCGTGGCCAGTCAACTCCTATAAAGGAGAACCGCCCTAGCCTTGTAAAATCATCGTCTATTGTAGCCTTGTAAAATTCAGACACATTGAAGTGTATAATATATATATATACACACACACACACTTCAATGTGTCTGAATTTTGTAAATGCGAGTGAACAAATTAATTGTTCCATTCTTTCACAAAACTGTTTGGTCACCTGTGGTAAGTCAACAAATGGACTTTGTTTGGCTTTATTTAGGTCTTTTGGTTCGTTTGTTGAAAGCTTTCACAACAACACTTGGACCTCGTCATTAGGACTAGTTCAAGGATATTTTGTTTGTTTCTCTTGATTCGTATGGGGAGATTCTTCTGAAATTTTTAAGTCTTGGTTACAACCACTATATCTCCGGAGTTTCGCCCCCCTGATTAGGCTAGGCTTGATCTGATTTGTTTTGCCCTTGTTGCTTGAAGCACTATTATAAACTTCAATTCCAGGACAACGTAAGCAGACCCCAGCCTCCAAGCTTTAACACAGATTGAAGTTTTGTTTGTGATTTCCTTTAAGGGCTTCTCAACAGAAATATGTCTCTGTCCTGTACATCTTATATTAAGTTTGCAGTCATGAGGTATGGAAGGGTTTGATTATTGGATTTCAGGCTTTTTTTATAAACAATCCTAGGAACTATGTAGATAGTGAAACTATAATGTGACATATTCATATATAGACGTGAAGGTAACATGTGTGAAGACACTGGTCCTCTTGTCAATATATGACATTGTTTCTCACTGGAAGACAGTGGTAGTAAGGTGTTCATCATTTGAGTATCAGTATCAAATGCACTGAACCAATCATTGACCTTGTTGAACTTTGGACATCCTTCTTTGACATATGGTGACTGATTTAGTGTAATAATGAAATAGTGACATGACCTTAAAACAACATCATAGTTATTCTCACTGAGCAAGAGAGTAATCCTACCAGCTCGGCTCACGCTACTTCCTCTCAATCTCAGGAAGATAGCGTCCTTCAAGGGGAAAGGGCCGGGGTGGTGTCTAACGAGAACAATATGCAAGATGACACCCCTGTTTCTGAAGTGCCTCTGCAACCGGCCGATTCAACTCAAAACGAGATTCTGCCTGTGGGCCGTCTCAGCGTGCAGGCTGCATTCTCAACCTGGTGACTACTCCTGCAGGAGGCATTGAAGGAAATGATGACAATGGCTTCGTCACCTGGGTCGCTTCATCTAGCTAGGTGGATAAGGACATGACTGACTCTCCGTAGCATGCAGACTAAGGCCGGTTCATCACTGACGGGTGGCATTCTTGCCTTTGCTCTGTGTAGTTTTTGCTATGTGTCTTCGTTTCCAAGTCTCTGGTCCTGTGTCTGGTTTATGTTCTTGTTTAAGCTCGTGGCGCTAGCCAACCTGCTCTCTGTTTGCAGTTACAACTATGGGTTTGATGGGTACCATTTTGTCTTTTTGTTCATGGCGGGCATGATAGCATGCATCTTAGTAAAATCTCTAAAGATGTTAGCTACGTCATGTTAAAATCAGAACAGAGATATCTCAGGGGGTCATGGTCTAACACAAAATCTTTGGAAGCCTGTAATTTGAAAACAGCAGAAAGCATGAAATGTATGTCTCTGATTCTCTGGCTGAGGGCTGGCATTTGCCCCCTCTGAGGTCTCGACCTCATTGTACATAAATTTTCTCTTTTTTAATAGAATTAGTATTTACGAAGAAAAAAAAAAACAACATGATTTGATTTGATTTTAACTTAATAAGTTAACTATGGCAGCATTCTTGACAGACCTTGCCTTATTTGACTATGACCTTATAACAGTGACATGACTTGATATGACAAGAATTGTTGAATGAAGTTGACTGCATATGACATAGATGAATAGTAACAAGAGTAGTTGGAAACTTGCTGTATGAGTTGACCAATGGAACTATGCCTTGCTTAACAAAATGAAACTAATGGAACTAAGTAATACAACCTTTGATGATATGACAATGTTAATGACCTTATTTGACACAGTGATTTGACTGTGATATGACTCTAACTGTGTCTTACTGTGGGAGTGTAATTTGATATGACAACAGCGGTATTGTGGTTTATTGATATATCAGTCATATAATAATAATACAGGCTAGACAATGACATTTAGCCTTGGCAATATAGACATCTAGACTAAATAGTGACATGTCATATTGACTTGACACATAAACCTATGACATACAAGACCTGACGTATAGATTGCAGTGATCTTATTGTTGACATAATCCAATATGCCTGTTAGTGACATGACCTATGTTGCAAGAAACGTGGTACAGAGGTCCGTTTTCGTACGGAAATTGGTACGAAATGCGGAAACGCGTTTGGTACGGTTGTGAAACACGTTTCCGGCCATACTGCCACGTTTCCCGAAACGGAAACGTGGCCGGTACGGCAGGAAACGCGTTTCACGGCCGTACGACCCACATTTCCTCATTAACTTGTGTTTTGTTTTATTTTTAATTTGTTTTTAAATTTATTTTTAGGGTATGTTAGTGAGTTCTAATTGCTTCTAGATGCATGTCTAAAGTTATAAAAGTGAATTTTTTCCCTAGTGTTGATGTGCAATTCATCAGGAAGTTTGAGGCATATGCAGTTCATGGTAATGTTAAATTCTTAAAGTAAAAGTGATATTCTCCTTTATTTTTGAAAAATAAAGGAGAATATAAATAAAGGAGAATATCACTTTTACTTAAATTTTTAACATTACCATGAAATGACTCAGGACGTTTGAAAGTGGTTTCGCCCTCATTGGATTTCATATGGAGAAAGTAGAATTTTAGATCTCACTCAAAATCCAACAGACTTATCAGTTTTTTAGGATTTCAAGATTGGGGGGATTGCAATGTTTCCATTGGATTTTATCATGTACTAGGGTATGGAACTTGTATTTAATTAAGAGAACCAAGCCCTCTATGAAGGGGAAACTCCCAATAATCAAGATCATGTAGGGTACTAGGGTATGAAACGTGTATTTAATCAAGAGCACTAAGGTCATTCGACTATGTAGGAGGAGATTCCCAATACAACAATGGTCCTTCTAAAGAATGGGATGTAGATGCAGAAAATCCTGATTTGGATCTCTCTCTTGCAACCTTATAGTCTTTATTGTACTTGCAGCCTCATATATTAATATAAATAAAGGCTGATTTTGAGATTTGGATATATAATAAAGGTTGCTTTTGGATATTCCGATATTTTTATTTTCATTATGTGATCATTCATGAGTAAATGTGATGTAAATTAAATCTTAATGTTTAAGTGTAATAAATTATAATGTATCATTTATGCTTTATGATGGCACATATATATATATATATATATAATATATATATATATATATATATATATATATATATTATAATTATTATATAATATTCGCATTTCCCCATTTCCAAAATTTGGGGAGGTCACGTTTTGTATCGCTTCCTGTTTCGGAAACTCGTACCGATTTCCCATTTCGTGCAACCTAGGACATGACATGTTTAGTGACTTAACACATAGACTCAACACACGTTGACATGACTCTTGATAAGTGATGGTAACCTTGTTGTACAACTTATTGACATAAGACATGGATAGGAGTGTATGACTTATGATCAGCAGTAGTAGTGATAAGACATATGCTGGTAGCCATACTCAGGCAGATTTTGAGAGCATTGGAAGCAGGTCAAAGGGATAACTTGAGGCATATTTGATTGTGCCGTCATCAAACATTTGTACTCGACATTTGCAACAGTACAGGCATTTTGGTACAGTGATTTGGTTAGACTACTTCATGATCTCATGAACACTCATCTATTCATGTGTAATGCAGTGATTCAATAGTGATGTGTAGTGGCCTGTGTGAGTAGTGACATGTAGAGATGTGCAGTGGTCAGTGGTAACAGTTGGTACAGTGATGAACAATGATCAGATTGTGCAGTTGTCAGTTGATTTGGCGAAGTTGACAGTCAGGGTTTGATATGCAGTGATTATTAGTTTGGACAATATTGTGCAGTGTTGTCAATGGCTGCGAAGATTTGACAAGATATACAATATATTCAAATTTCTTATATTGATTCAGAGCACAAGGGAATCCAGTCTGAAAAATGTATCCTAACTCTGGCGATTGTAGTAGAGACTAACCCCTGCGGTTTTCGGTCTAACGACAATCATGATTCCAACACGAGATTCCAGAGGAAGGACAAAACTTCAGGACAAGAAGGATAACAGATTGTAAAGGTATGATTGTTCTCTTGTTGTGATGTTTTACTAGAGGATGAGGTCCTAGTTCAGGACAGATTGAAAGTCATCCTAAGGTTGTAAGGAGGGCAACAAGTGGTTGGTCTTCGGAGCCCTAAGTTCAGGGCAAAGGACTTTTGGACTTCAAGGAGAGGCAGACTTGGATGTTTAGTGATTGATCTTTGAAGGACGAAAGGAGGATGTCAAAGGGAGCTATTTGGTTAGCCCTTGATTGCGTGTTATAGAGCGATATCTACAACAGAAGTGGGAAGCCCTCCATGCCCTAAGTGTATCTTCATCGGGCAACACAATAAGGCACTAGTGGGAAGAAAGTCCCTAGGAGTTGTGTCCTTGAAGGACTAAAGAGCAACTTGCGGGAAAGAAGTGCCAAAGGTGTTGACTTCTTGAAGGACAAAGGAGCAGCAAGTGGGCAGATCATAGATGTGCAGACTGAGGTGTTGAGTCATTGATGGATGAATGATCATTTAGAGGGAAGATTGGAGCCATGTTTAGTGACCTAAAGTAGCAGGATCATTGATAGAGTTAGGTTGGTGTTGCTGTAGATCAGAGCCAAAGGATCGAGCAAATGTGTTTAGGACACATGGACCGAAAGGGCTGTGGAGCGCTACATCATCAAGTGTTGTCTTGTTCATGGTAGATTGGTTGTCGAAGGAATGACACCAAACCCTAGTTGTATTTCCTTGTATCAGTGGGTGTATGAGGGCCATTATCCCAGGTACGGGATCCCTACACAGTTGTATTACAGATTGTTAATATAACGAAGTTGGGTTGTTGAAAATTGTAATTTCTTTTCTATTTTGTGCACGTGTCATTTACTGTTGTTTATATTCCGCAGCGCAAAGTAGTTTATTGTGGTATTTGAATTGGTAGTATCAGTTATTCTAAGTCCCTAAGCTAGATACTAGTGTCATGGAAAAACAACATGGTTTCAAAGCTACTTCGAAGGGCCAGTAAATCAGAGTGGGCACAGTGAAGCAACTCAGAGGGAGATAAGATTGTCTAGAGCATGGAGCAAAGGGTTTAGTTGAAGACATGGACATGTGGTCTTCACTGGCTTGGTAGCGAGATTGTCTGGGTGTTTTGGTGGATTGGTGGTGAACCTGGTAAAAAACAGTTTGTTGTAGGGCAGATTGCTGATCATGGACTTGCTATGATTTGCCATGGATTGTTGGGACAAATCGAGGATTACTTTGGCATGAATGAGATTGGTATGATCGAGATTGCTTCATGTGATGGACAACATATTGGCAGGCTAGTTTCTTCATCGGATCGTGATGTTGGATATCCGAGATTGGGAGGATGTGCACGTGTTGTGTTTGACCTAGGAGTATGAGTGCTTGCTCAGACTGACCTTATAGGACATGCAATCAGTAGCAGGTTGAGCCATAGGAGATCATGTAGACTCGGAGGGAGTCTAGGTTAAGAGGGAGAATCCCTGTGGAAGTCTTGAGACCTTCAGGTTCAGATGAGATGAGGCAGAAGCACTACCAAAAAGAGGAAATCATGTAGACTTAGAAGGAGTCTAGCTTCAAAGGGAGCGGCCCTGTGAAAGTGTTGAGATCTTAAGGTTCATATGAGATGAGGCAGAGGCACTACTGAGATAGCATGGTTCATTCTACAAAGTATGCTGCAGTGGTGGATGCCAATGGGGTAGTGTCAACAGTGATGATGATGGAGACTTCCTAGTGTTGGAAGTACCTATCTCGCTAAGAGAGAATGTTGAGATTTGTAACTTGGGAAGTACTCAAAACTCTAGGCTAGAGAGTTTTGGAGGAATTGGTGCCACAAAACCACTTGTGGGCTAAGAAGCCAAGGCTTGGGGTTTTGTACCCAAAGTTGTGGGGCCAAAACCATGAGGACATTTGATGACTTGGCACATGGAGATGGAAGAGCACCCTTAAAGCAACAAGGGGCAATTTCAAGCACCATGAGATCCCTTGTCAAAGTGAAGATATTAATTTTTGAATGTTTTGTATGGGTGAATTTGTCTCAAGTTCAAGTCGGCCTTCGTATAAGGTTCCCCTCTTGATGGGCTAGACGTCACCCTAAGAGAAGGTATAAATAAGATGTTGGAGCCTCAAATGAACACATCCAAAGTGTGAAACGTCACTAGAAATACCTTTGACGTAGCTGCAGATCCTAGAGGCCTAGCGAAGGTGAAAAAAGGAGTATGTTTGGGTTTGTTTCTCTTGATTGACTAGGTCGTGTTGGAGCAGTGGTAGCTAGTGAGGAAGTGGTAGAGGTTCTATGTCAAATTCTGTGAAGAATCATCTTGAAAACAGGCTGAGAATTCTCTGCTAGGATCCGAGCTCCTATAGCATCCTTCTTGAGGGCCGAGAAGGTATAATAGTGTAATGTCCCAAATGAGGAAAATTTGGAACAACCCTTCAAAAAATTATCATTCGCTTAACAGAAGATTGCCATGTAAAATATAACAGATAAAATGCATGCAAAAAACAATCTTAGCTTTATTATAATTCCATAACACGATAAGCAGAAAACAATCTTAGCTTTATTATAATATATAAACTGTGGTTTTGCATGCTGGAATAACAAATATTTGCGATAAATTGGCCTCAAACAGATCTACAACAATGCCATAATCGGCCTCCAAGACAGAACTGGAAATCAATAAACCACTGCTTGTGAACCCTGAATGGATTCACCAAGGGAAGAGATGGGTGCTCGCCCACTCTCACTGAATCACCCGAGGGTTTCCGTCTTGTGGCTATTGCTGGAGTAGAGAACCAGGTTCTCAACCTCACATACAAGAAACAAGATCAAAACCAAGATGTCCCAAATGATCTTCTCCTCCTCATTTTATAAATTTGATGGATAGATCTCCAAGCCTCTAGAAGAATCTTATTTTATTATTTTATTATTTTATTATTATTCTAGAAGCTCCTCCATTGACTTTATCTTAAGTGACCCCTTTTATTTTATTTTATTTTACTTAAGTCACTTTTGGCCCATTTCCTCTAATTAATTATTTTTCCTTAATTAAATGACTAATTAAAGTCATTTTTAACTAAGGAAAATGGTAAATCACCCACCATGCTCTCTCTGGCCACTCGAAGTCACTTCTCAGCATCCCATCTTGTAGATATTCTTGTTCCGGTTCTAACGAGCTATTACATTGAGGTGTTCCATCAATTAATCTCCTCAGAATGCAACCTCGAGCATAATTAATTAAGTTATGCCAATAATAACCTCGTTTTACGGGAATGATCAGAAAGTAATGGAACCAAAAACAAGATGTGCAGAACTACTCATGATGATGAATATACCAAGCGAATGCCATCAGACCCCATGAAAACTCCTCAAAACTCCGTAAGAATCCCTGATGACATAAACCTGCTCCACTGAACTGGCCATCCCTTGCCCTGGAAATCCACGCTGACTGTACTATGGAGAAAAATAAAAATGGGGACATTATAGTCCTCCCACCCCAAGATTGCTTGCCCTCAAGCAATCCAAATATGTGGACCAATTTGGTGGCTCAACGCAATTGAGACCCAATGCCCGCATCCCATATCAGTGGGTGATGCTATGCTCCTGTGTCAACCCACCATGAACGGACCCCTCAATGCCTGGATCCCAAACCAATCTTTGATTGAACTTGTCATCAACAAATCCTCCTAGATCCCATTGCCACCAAGAAGGAGCATCAATGCTCGATGACTCTTGCTGTGCTATAACTTCGATTGTGGATGATACTCCATCCACCGCATACCAACTCATCACCTCTCTCCAATCTAACCCTTGGCATAGACCGATGTCAATCTCATCATGCTGATGCCGTGCTGAAATACTGATGAGTGTCCAACCTACATCCTGCTGCCAACTAAAGCCTGTGATATCCCTCACCTTTGAGGGCTCCTACAATACAATGCTCTTGACTAAAAATGATACTCCATCAAAAGGATACCAGCTCATGATCTCTTGCCAATCCAATGCATGGAATCCTGTGTAAGGAACACGTCTACCATGCTGATGCTGGTTCATGCCCAACTAATGGTTCTCTATTTGGTCAATCAACCAGATTTGTCTAAGGAAACTCGCCCGTTGCTCTATAATGGGCAAGAGTGGGCAAGTTGTGCTACAAGCCCTGTCTATGTATTCCCAGAGAGGGCTACTCCCTAAAAGTCTCGCAGCTCTGCCAGCTGCCTGTCCATCGACTTGCACCTCATCAATGGGTTGGCCCAGAGATGGATGCACCACCATCTCCCATAGCTCCTGTTGTCTACTGGTCTCTTGCAAAACTACGCTGTCAATCTCCAACACCTCTTGAGGACAAGTGTCAACGAATACTATCACCCTGCCTATTGTCTGCATATCAATCTACTCCTCATCAATGGATGGCCCCAAGGATGGTTTCTCATCTTTCTCCATCATGGGTTCAACATGAACCTCTAGCTGACTCTCCAAAAATGGCTCATCTCGCACGCTGTGCATATCGTCCTCCTCATGTCCTTGCACCTCTGAGTGATCTTCATGCTGGGCCACCACCAATGGCTCATTTCTGAAATCCTCCTGAGTTTCTTCTCCTGGGCTTTCTTTATGCATGGAATCAATTTTTGCTCACCATCTTCAATCATCAAACATACATGCATAGGTAGGTTGCTATCACACAATTGTTCATGCTCCTCAAAGGTGTTTTGATGCAAGTTAAAGCATTCTACATGCAGCTCCTACTCAAACACGGGCCCTTCATTCTTCTTCATAATCAATTGACTTGAGTTCCTTGCTAGCTCTGCTTCAATTTTAGCAGCTTCGTCTCCTTCTTTGTCCCCTCTAACTTTATTTTTGTG
>APFE031342741.1:0-13937 GCA_000404065.3 Pinus taeda
CCACGAGCCAATACCATAATAACACAAATATCGTCGGCTAAATACATAAGAAACCCCACGTGTGCTTTTCTCTGCCTTGAAATGAGTGCACTAGGGGTACGCACCTCCTGAACGGCTGATCTGCGTGTCTGACCGCGGTCCCTGCACAGCATACCTGCGGGTACGCATCTTCTGAACTGTTCTCCTGCGTACTTCTTAATTCTCATCATATAGAGCCATGCCATGGGTGTTGCCATCAAGTACAACATCTGTAACATATAACCATACCAGAAACATAATGCCAACACCAATGGGTTTTAGGGACCCCGTAAACTGTTAAATGAGTTGAAAGATTGCTTCTGGGAAGAAGGCTTCAATTACATCAACAAAATAAAATAGCTAACCACTATGTATTGAATCTTATCTACACTTCTTCTAACTACTCTAGTCTATGTCCTAACTATCTTAATCTATCTTGTAGGAGCATGATAAAGAGAGGTTAAACATCATATATGATTTCCAAGTTTAAATGAATCAATCACTGGTTCACATAAGATAAGGCTACATTAATTCTTAATTGCAATCCAAATAGGAATACACATTCCATTTTATGGAAGAAAAGCTTGCAACTGATGTCTAACATAGTTTCAAATCAACAACCTTTCATGATATAACCATGATGTTGAATCATATTCAAATAAATAGGCATAACCATGAACTGTAAGTTATCAATATGCACCAAAAAAACAAATAAACATTTGCATTTATGCGAGCAACAACTTTCTGATCAAAACACATAAGAGAGGAGGAAAGTCAATCTAAAACACAGGCTCCTCATTGAACCAAATAGTGTTTCTTTATTCATAATAAATCAAAGCTGTTCTTTCCAAACAAAAAGCCCTAATTTCTTCTCTGGAGGGAATATTTATGCCACTGGAAATGACTCTCGGTCTCCCTTTTCACCTTTTCACCTTCCTTCTGTCCTCTTTCACTATACAGATCAAAATACACATATGAAGACAATTGAGGTCACTGTTGACACGTAGACAGCGTTTCTTGTCACTTGAGTGCTTCATTTCCTAGGGAAATGAATGGTTGTCGATTAGAAGGGGATTGTGTGTCGTATCTCCATGATGAAATTTGGGGTAGTTTCACTTTCATAGGCAACACCTTGAAATATGACCGCCAATGCCTAAAGCCCAATCTTCAAATAGACATATCCGCATGGATAAACTCTTCCAGTCCGCTTGCCTTCTCTCGATTCTCGCCTGCATAGATAGCTAACATCAGTCACACTTATACAAATATGATAAAATGCTTAAAAAACACAAATATTGCCTTCATGAAGAATTTATAACATCAAGAGCAACAATCGTGAAAGAATTGACCCCTGGTCTTTAACCTACGCGTTGATTCATTCTCGCAGGTGGAAATCCGATTTACACTGAAAATCCTCACAAAACACATAACCAGATCTGAGATCTAGACTTGAAACATCATATATGGGAACTCATACCTTATAGGGTTTGGAAGACATGATTTTCCATTAAAAATCGTTACCACGACATTTTATTGAATACACATGAATACACGTGAAAACTCGTAGCCAGGCTGTATAGCCAGACTTCAAAATTATGCACTGGAGCCTATAATTATCGGTGGGTCCACTGTATCACAAATTGCCTTATATATGAACCATGAGATCTACCAATTACGATAAGCGATAGGGGTAGCAGACCCGATATGCATATGAACTATGGTTAAGAATCCTTTCGGATCCACGATGTAAGCCTTCCCTTTGAAAAACCACGACTTCATTGTTTTTCGAAGAATACAAGGATATACGGGAAAACTGTGTTTGGTCACAAGGCCGGACTTGAAATACTATATGGCCGAGTTCACAATCATTGGTGAGTCCAGTAAACAGTGGTGCGCCTTACACAAAAGATTTGGACTAGGCTAATTACGATATTGCGATATGGCTTCGGACCCGATATATATATATATATATATATATATATAATATATTATATATTATATATATATATATATATATATATATATTTATATTATATATTATATATATATTTAATTATATATATATATTGGATTAATAAATCCATCCAGTCCAGAAGATGGTAGCACGTTATATACACATAAGCCCTGGGCTTCCTGATAGCGATAAGCGATTAGACCCCAGACCCAATATATATGTAATAAAGTTGATGATGTTGTCGGGTTCGGAAGATAGTGCAGCGCTATATACATAAGCCTAGGACCCCGTCGATAGCGATATGCGTTGGGGCTCCAGACCTGAAATATGTACATTTCGGTTAATAAAATTGTCAAGTTCGGAAGCCATGTATTCGATGCGTTTTAATGTTGATTGTGGTAAGCGAAAAGGGGTGATTTATGCATATTTATGAAGGATTTCCTTTGTAAATGGTTATAAAGGAGTAAGGTGCAATAGGAGGTTTTTCATTGGGTTGGAAAGGTCCTGATAGAGGGAATGAATGGAGGGTTAAGAAGGGTGATGAGAGGACGATGCAACAGAGGTTAGGTAAAAGGGGGGGGGTCTTGACCATTAAGAATTCGAGACTTGGCTCGGTAATGAGTTAAACTCTCTGGGACTAAATAGATCATTCAGAGAGGTAGAAGACCAATTTTTAGGGGACCCATTCAAAATTGTTGCCAAGGCAAGTTTTGATAGGGTGGTGGTTGTGGCCATAACAAATGGCGAACTAGTTATCTCTATTTCCAAATAAAACTTGGATCAATATAACATCAGGGTGTTAGAATAAACTTGAAATGCAGACTATATAGATGGATAAGCATGGGTTCCACTTCAACATTAATTGCTTCAGGTGGGATAGAGACAAACAACTTTTACTTACTGATAGGATTTTGAGAGGAATTCTCCAATGGCAGTATTATGGGGTTTATTGACGTCCCTTTACCTATTTCCCACTTTCAAAAATCCTTTTGGGGCCATCACTGGTCTGTCCATACCTATTTAGGTGTGTGCCTCAGCTCTTTATTGTTCATCAAACTTGATATAAATGTGTTTGTCTGCACCTTATATAAGAATTTCAGTGCTGTATTTTCATAAGATTGAATGGGGCGTAGTCATGGATCTTGCCATATTTTTAAACCGCTTAAGCAAGGTTGGGATTGCTGTATCAACTGGTACTCTGAGCCCAACAACAATCCCTACTCTGACCGGCTTCCCAAACAACCTGTCCTTCTAGGTTGGCACAAGGACCTGACATTTCATTTTCTTTTTAAATAAGTCCTTCCAGTTTCAGGCATAAGGACTAGAGCACAATTGGATTTGCCACAGGTATATGACAGTGAGTTTAGCCCATGAAAGGAGGTTTACTTGTTAAATAATGAATCCATACAGGTGAGGATAGTTTTTAAATAGAGGAGGAATGACCTGTTATAGAGTTTTTGTGAACCCAACGTTTCAGACTACCAAGTGAGTCCATCGTCAGGGGATGCGTCAATAGATATTCTCTAGATCTTAATGATGTATCCAGGGGCTAGATTTAGGTTTTATATATAGGATATTAAAGAAAATATGTAAGAAAATAGGCCGGCTAGATTTTCATTTATTAATAATTATTTTTATTTTTTATTTTTTTTTTTTTTAATTAACTATTTAATAGGTTTAAAGATTAATTAATTAATTAATTTATTAATAAGTTAAAGGATAATTTAATTGATTTTATTATTTATAGGAACGTACTATGTTCATTAATTTTATTTAATAGTGGTTTAATTGATTGATTGATTAATTAATTAGTTGATTAATTAATTAATAAAGGATTGATTAATTAATTAAAGAAGATTAATTAATTAATTTTATAATTATTTTATTAATATGTTTTAAATTATTATATTATAAATTTGTTAGTGATAATTATATTTTTGTTGTTGATTTAATTGTTATGTTATTTTTTAATGTAAAATTAATTATTAATAATGATAATTACTTTTGTATATTTTAACTATAATCTATTTGTTTATTATTAAAATAATTTATTAATTTAATTTTTATTAATTGTAATATGCTCTTCATTAATTTATGTATTATTCATGTTTAATTATTTTTTTTATTTATTTATTTGAATTTTATTTAATTTTTATTAATTAATAAATCCTAATAGATTTGGTGAGTTAATGCTATAATATTATCTATCATTCCTAGAGATAATTTTCATTGTTTAATGTTATCAATTGATTATGTGTGAATTAATCAATTACTAATTTATGTTTATGATGATGATTGTTTTATTGTTTAAGGAGGATGTTATGTGATTGATGTTTTTGTTAATTATTATATTGATATTTTTAAGAGAGGAAGGAATAGGTTAATTTAAGGGATAAGGATTAATTAATGATTTTAAGATTTCAAGTAAAGGTTTCCACGTGTTTCTTAGTTTTAATCCATCATCCCAGTTCAAATTGTTCTTCATTTTTTCTATTTTTATGGCCTTTTTGATTTTCCTTCTAAGATAGTGGTTCTGTTTTCTAACCAGTTTGACTTCTTCCATGTAGATGTAATGAAAGGAAGAGTGAACATGTTTTCCTAAGGTCGATTTAGAGGTCCTATCTCTTCTTAAGTTGGCCGTGTGTTATTTAATTCTAATATTAAGAGACCTACCTGTTTCACCTATATATTCCTTACTGCATGAGCAAGGAATCACATAAACACCTTTTTGAAGTTTAGGGTTTATGGGATCCTTGACTGAGTTGATTAATTGTCTGATGGTGTTAGTAGGGGTGAATGCTACATTGATGTTATGTTTATTAAGAATTTTAGTAATTTTATTAGTGGTGCCTTTTATGTATTGCAGGGAGACCTTAGGAGTTGATAAATTTTGATTTTTCATGTCCTTGTTATTCTTGATTAGAGATAGGTGCATGGCTTTCTTAATGGTATTTCTATTGTGGCCATTTAGTTCAAACACTTTGTGTAGATGGTTGAGTTCATCATTTAAATGGTCATGATCAGATATTCTGGCCGCCCTAGTGGTTAGGGTCCTAATGATGCCAATCTTCTGTTTAGGGTGGTGATGGGAATTTGCATGAAGATATCTTTCTGTATGGGTTTTCTTTTACCAAGAGACCCATCTCTTTTACTTGTAGATGACATGTATTGGGAAACTTAGTGTGGTGGGTGGAATCAATGCAGAATGACTACAAACCTTACAGCTAAGTATAGGCTAGGTCTGAGTGGGATTTATTTGAAATGTAGTGTCCCTCCATGCCAGTCCAGCTGTAGTTACAAATTTTTGTTTTATAAAGATGCCCCTACATGCTCCAGATATCCAAGTTATCAACAGATCTTACCTAGTTCTCAACAGATGCCAATGAGTGGCTTGGTCTGAATTACACGGCTGATTTTCAAGTTCTCATGGGCTAATTGAAAATTTGTTTGATTTGCAAGGTAATGGTGGATTTAGGAACAACAGAATCATCAGTAGGTTAATGAGGAAGAGAAAGGCTGAATGTGGTGAATGAGGGCAAATTTGAAAGGTAAAACGAGGTTGGAGGACCGAAATCATTTGGCTTAAAAGGACTGTAATTCAAAACAACAGGAAAATAAACTTTGCAGAAAACAAAGGGAAAAGACAAAAATACAACTAAACTAACAGCAAAATGAAATGAACTCTAACCTACTCAGGAGGTAACCACCATGTAGTGGCTACTAAAAGTATCTCTTTAGATGTTGGCCATTAACAGGGAGTTTTTCAGTCTCTCCCTGTAAAGTTTTCAACCTGTAAGTTCCTTGACTAGTTTTTTCAACAACTTGGAATGGGCCCAACCATAAGTGTTGGAATTTCATGTGTTTACCTTTTGGCTCATTTAACTTGTCCCATTTAAGGACTAGCTCTCCCACTTGGAAATCTTTATCTCCTTCCAGATGGTGATCAAACCACCTTTTCACAATCATTTGATGATTTTTTAATTTAATTATGGCTTTATCTCTCAATTCCTCCAACCTCATTAGTTGGTTGATCCTCTCTTGAAGTAGGGCAAAGGGGGTTCCTCTTGAAGCTTGGGAGAGCTGTAAAGAGGGAAGGGTAATGTTGGGGGGTAGGATGGCTTCCTGTCCATAGATGAGGAAGTATGGGGAGTTTCCTAAGGCCACTTTTGGGGTGACCCTATCGGCCTAAAGGGCATTCGTTAGAGTGTTGTGCCAGTTCCTCTGGTTGTTTGCGGCAAAATTATGAATTATGTGTATGAGGTTCTTATTTGAGGACTTTGCAACTCCATTTCCCTGTGGGTAATAGTTTTTAGCATACCTTATGTGGATTGATTTATCAATATCAAATTCATTCAATTTCAATGAAGAAAAATAAGAAGCATTATCAAATATAAGAGCATTAGGAACGCCATACCTGTTGATAATGAATTTCTCAATAAATGATATTACCTCATCCTCGTTCACCTTTCGAAGCGGGATGGCTTCAGTCCATTTGGTGAAGTAGTCGGTTGCCGTGAGTATATACTTATGCTGCTGTGAGGAGTTTGGAGTGATCTTGCCTATGATATCTAGGCCCCACTACTAGAACAATCAATAGATTATAATAGGCCTGAGGGGAACAATTGGCTTTCTTTCTCGTCCTGCAGCGGTTTGACGCACTTTGCATTTGCGAGCGTAAGCATGCGAGTCTCTGAACACTGTGGGCCAATGATATCTAGCTCTTAATATTTTGTGAGTAGTGCTCTCTCCACCATAGTGGCCACCTGCTGGGCCGTCATGCATTTCTTTCAAGACTTGGTTGGTATCATCATTTTCCAAACATCTTAGCTAGATTCCATCATAACTTTTTCTGTATAATATGTTATTGGCCAAATGATACTGATTGGATTTCAATCTTAGTGCTCTCCTTTGTGATGCATCCATGTGTTCAGGACATGATCCTCGTATCAGATAGAAGCATATGCTGTAGTACCATGACTCAGGGTCCAAAAGGGCTTCTGACATTTCTCGCTCATACATTAGGGCTTCGTTAATCCACAGGGGCTCTTCCCTGAATTCCATTTATGCATATTGCATGCTCTGTGTTTTTGGTTCTTTGGACGCTCCTTCTTTATCCGCCAAGGCTGCTGCTAGCCTGCAAAGTCCCTGCCCTCGAACTACCTGTGACGTCTTAATCTCGAGGTCAAACTCTTGAAGGGCGGTTATCCATTTCCCTCTTCGTTCACCCGTTTCCTTATACACAAAGAGGGTTCTTACAGCAACATGGGGAATGATTACTTTGATCGTGGCCTTTAGTAAATAAGGGCGGAAATGTTTTACGGCCTTGAAAACTGCAAAGCCCTGTTTCTCCACATTTGGGTAGTTGAGTTTTTCCCCTTGGAGATTAGAGCTCATATAAGAAATAGGGACTTCGTTGCCTTCGTTATTTTTTTGAGTGATTATTGCAGCATATGAAACATCAAAATCAAAAGTGTACAAGAAGAATTTCTCGCCGAAATCAGGGCTGACCAATGCAAGAGCTTTAGCATGGCTTCCTTGATTCGTCAAAACACTTTCTTGGCTTCAACGCTCCACCTTTACACAACATCTTTCTTCATAATTAGCTGCATAGGGTGCACTATTTCAGTGAAACGTGAGACAAATTTCCTGACGAAATTGATCTTCTTGAAGAAAGATTGTACTGCCCTTTTATTTGTAGGGGGTTGTATTCTCGTGATAGTCTCTATTCTTTCAAGGTCAATAACGATCCCTTATTTAGAGAGGATATGACCCAGTAGTTTCTCCTCTGTGATTGTGAAGACGCTCTTCTTGGGATTCAATGATATCCTGTATCTTCGGCATCTTTCGAAGATTTGTTTCAGGTGACAAATATGATCCCTTCTATGATATGAATACACTATAATGTCATCCATGTAAATCACTACTGATCTGTTAATCAACCCTCGGAAAGCTATATCCATAGTTCTCTTGAATGTGGTGCCCACATTAATAAGTCCAAAAGGCATTTTATGATACGCGTAAGTGCCCCATTTAGTGTTGAAGGTTGTCTTAAGCTGATCCCCATGAGATACCAATACTTGATTATATCCTGAAAACCCATCTAATAGGGACAACATTTCGGACCCATAAATGCACTGAAGGATGTGTTCCATAGAAGGGACAAGATAGTTATCCTTTTGAGATGCTTTGTTCAGGTTTCTGAAATCAATACACAACTTGATGTCTCCATTTTTCTTTCTTACTGGCACAAGATTGGCTTCCCAGCATGTGTGTCTGGCAAGAAAAATGATTTTAGCATCCAACATTTTGTTTAATTCTTTCTTCACCAATGGTTCTAGGCTTGGATGCATCTTACGCAACTTTTCTTGATAGGGCCTGGCCTCCTTTTCCAAAGGGATTACATAGCTATGCGTTTTGTAGTTAGTTGGATTCTTGAATTTATCATGCAAGGCATACAAGTGCTCCATCTTAACAACTGATTTGGGAATCACATGGGGCTGATCCTTTCCCCATCTTCCCTCTCGTTCATAAGCCTGACATGTTCTTTCTCATCAATGAATGCATTCTTGAATGACTTCTTGCAATGAAAGAACTCAAGGATTTGCTCGTCATCTTTGAACACCTGCTAATTTAAGATGTTATCAGGCACAGATGGTCTGAAAATCAATTGAACATAACATTTAATCTTCTTCAATATGAAATTAGGCAAAAGTTTAGCAGCCATACTAGCCATCAGATCAGCATCTTGGTTTTGCCCTCGAGGTATGTATGTGATATTAAAGGAATCAAAACTGTCAATTAAGCTCCATACCTCTTGCTAGTACCTTACCAGGTGTGGTAAATTGCAGTGTATCCTTTTCCTTACCTGATCCACAATTATCTATGAGTCACCAAAAACGTTAAGATTTTTCACCTTCATATCAATGGCTTTCTTCAGGCCTTGCAACAAGCCTTCATATTCTGCTATGTTGTTGGTGCATGCAAACTCCAACCGGTTGGCCATCAAAAGTTGGTTCCCTTGTGGGTCAATAAGAATGCTCCCAACACCTGCACCTTCAAGGCAGTTAGAGCCATCAAAACAGAGTGTCCAAAATAAAGAATCTAATGTTACATCAATTGAACTACTATCTACGAAATTAATCCTATTATCTACAATAATATAGGATAGTTCATCAGTTGGATTATGGGAGGGAGTTTCCAATTGTGTGTATGTCAAAGTTTCTTCAACTGTTTCTACATGGAATTCTCCAAAGCAAGTTTCTGTAGTGTAAACATTGAAACTATAGTTCCCAAGGATGGAGTTGGTAAACATTACAGGTTCATTGGGACCATTTAGTTTCGTTACCACATAATTTATGTATCTTTCTTGATCAACTCTCAGAATATCACCTTTTCCCTTCTAAGGCAGCAAGAGATGGGACCAATTAGTTGAGAAATATCCATTGAGTTTTTCTGACCAATCCCTACTAAGCAACATTCCATAAGCCTCGGGTATATCGACTACCACTATATCAATGACTTGTGTGTACTGTGGTTTAGTGGCCATCTGAATCAACACATCTTTCAATTCCCCAATCACTTTCACATTTGTCCTGTCTAATTGCATAATTCGAGTCCTAGTTTTCTCGAGTATCACATGCAGTATTTTGGCAACAGTATAAGGCATCACAGTGGATGAGGCACTAGAATCAACCAAGAAATTGTGTACGTTCATGTTGAGGATTTCAAATGTGATAAGGAAAGGTGGAGTCATGGATTTATACTTCCTCCCTATCATGGCTGCACTGACATCTTGGGGGTTTCGATTCATTTTTGATAGGGTGGCTTCCATGGCTGCTAGCTTTTGGGTTGTACTGGGAGTACTAACAGGTCTAGAGACTGACTTTTGGGTTTGGCTACTTGGGATGGTGGGATTTTTGCAGTTTTTCTCATTCATAGCTTTCAAGAGCAAATCTCTTTGCTGCGTTAATTTCAACAAATCAAAGTATGTGATATTAGCCCTAGATTTCTTAATATCATCAACAATATTGTAATCAATGCTATAAACATGATAGAGCAGAGTGAACATATCGGTTTTTCCATTCTTAGGAGGGAGCTTACCATTTTGAGTCGCCTTTATTGCAGCGGGAGATGCATTTTCTTTCTTTGGATGGTTTGCTACTGGGGTATTCTTGGACTGACCACTAGATCTACCCTTCTCAATAGGGACTTTGGAAGCATGTGCCTTCACAGGGCAGACATCTTTCTTGGTCTGATCTACAAGCTTCATCACACCTGTAAGTGGCCCTTGCTTCGTGTGTGGATTTCATTAGTGTGGATCTCTACCAAATTGTCTCCTTGGTCATCATCATTCTCATTTGTATAGAAATCCCACAATACGTTGATTTGAGATTCTTCTTCCAAGGGCTCTTCTACTTGGTATTATTCCTCATCTTCTTATTTCAGCTCTAGCTCCATTATCGGTTCTTCTTAGTTAAGGAGCGATCCAATAAGAGCTAGCTCTCCTGTATTTAAATTACCTTCATTGGGTGGAGCAGGCAGTGCAAGCGGACCATGACCACCTTCTGCCTTCTTACGATAGAAAGGTTTGAAAGGTTTTCTATTGTTATACTCTCCTCCATTCCCGCTTGTACTCTCTCCAAAATTCCTTTTCATATTGATCACTGTATTTGTCAACTTCTTAATGATCCGATGCAAACCTTCTACATATATGGTATCCTTTTCTTTGGTTTTAGCCCCCTTGTTATCACTCATATTATTATTCTTGGATGCTTGAGAGGCTTTATTTTCTTCGGTTGTAGGGTGGCATGCTGTGAGACTGAGCATTTCACCATCTACTTTTACTGCTTCATCGATAGCACCCTGTAAGGTTTGTGCGTTACTCCTCTTGACCCACATCACAATAGGGATAAAGAGAGTAGTGATGTAGAATTCCATGAGCACCTCCTCAGTAGGTCTAGTGGTGGTCGAGATTCCGTTGAACAAGGTGTTGAACCGAATGTTAAAACCCTTAACCTTTTCTCTGGTTTCCATTTTCAAACGGGATAGTTCTAGAACTAAGACTGCAGGGGTTTTTTCATCGCCATACTTGTCTAAAAAGGCTTGTTGAAAGACAACCCACGAGGTGATCGATTCGGTTCTCAAGCTAAAGTACCATGTGGAAGCTACACCAATCATGGTAAAAGGGAATAGGTGACAAACTATATCTTCATCAACTACCCCCAGCATGCGCACGACCAGGAAGAAAGAATGAATATGGTTTTCAGTAGTGTCTCCCCGCCCGGGGTCGAATTTAGGCAATACTCTTTCCGCATTTTTGGGTAAGGGATGCTGCTACCCAGGTATAGCTATGACGTTCTGAACGAGCCAGGGAGGAAGTGCTCCCGGAGGAGGCGAGAGTTGATTTCCACCCGGTTGAGGAATATTAGCCATATGAGGATAGGGATTTTCTGGTTGAGGGTTTCTTCATTAGGATTTTCCAAATCAGGCTAGGGATTGCCTTCAGAAGGGGAATCCTCAGGAATTTCTTCCCAAGGAGAGTCGATACTCTGCAAAGAATCAAGCACATTATCTTTGATAGAAGGGGCTGCAGATGTCTCTTCGTTTATGTGATAGGCCGTTGGTTTTCTTTTTACTATCAGAGGTAGAGACTGAAAGATAGGGAGCTGTGATAGGGAACGAGCATAAGCCCAAGTAAGTCTTATGACTGGTTGTTCCTGAGTAACAGGATACTCCCACAATGTCTCTTTTTCGAAATGAGGCTTTTCTGAATGAGAGGAAGGGTATTTTCGACCTTCACAATCCATGTATTAATCTTTTTGAATCAATGCATGGCACTTATAGGTGAAATCTTGAAAAGCTGTGGACGATGGTTTAGGCCCTCCTTCTAGCGCCAACTTGTTGACAAGGAAAATTTTCACAGTGCCAATGAGGGGAACTAACCCGATCGTAAGCCCCAATTAGACCTTCTTTCATTTGGAATGGCTAGTTCCAATGGGTTTTAGGGACCCCATAAACTGTTAAATGAATTTAAAGATTACTTCTGGGAAGAAGGCTTCAATTACATCAACAAAATAAAACAGCTAACCACTATATATTAAATCCTATCTACACTTCTTCTAACTACTCTAGTCTATGTCCTAACTATCTTAATCTATCCTGTAGGAGCATGATAAAGAGAGGTTAAACATCATATATGATTTCCAAGTCTAAATGAATCAATTACTGGTTCACATAAGACAAGGTTACATTAATTCTTAACTGCAATCCAATCATTCATATAGGAATACACATTCCATTTTATGGAAGAAAAGCTTGCAACTGATGTCTAACATAGTTTCAAATCAACAACCTTTCATGATATAACCATGATGTTGAATCATATTCAAATAACCAGGCATAAAAATGAACTGTAAGTTATCAATATGCACAAAAAAAAACAAATATACATTTTCATTTATGCCAGCAACAACATTCTGATCAAAACACATAAGAGAGGAGGAAAGTCAATCTGAAACACAGGCTCCTCATTGAACCAAACAATGTTTCTTTATTCATAATAAATAAAAGCTATTCTTTCCAAACAAAAGCCCTAATTTCCTCTCCGGAGGGAATGTTTATGCCACTGGAAATGACTATGGGTCTCCCTTTTCACCTTTTCGCCTTCCTTCTGTCCTCTTTCACTATACAGATCAAAATACATAGATGAAGACAATCGGGGTCACTGCTGACACATAGAGGGTGTTTCCTGTCACTGGAGAACTTCATTTCTAGGGAAATGAATGGTTGTTGATTAGAAGGGGATGACTGTGTGTCATATCTTCATGATGAAATCTGGGGCAGTTTCACTTTCATAGGAAACACGTGGAAATATGACCGCCAATGCCTAAAGACAAATCTTCAATAGACATATCCACATGGATAAACTGCTCGGGTCCACTTGCCTTCTCTCGGTTCTCGCCTGTATAGATAGCTAACATCAGTCACACTTATAAAAATATGATAAAATGCTTGAAAAACACAAATATTGCCTCCATGAAGCATTTATAATATCAAGAGCAACAATTGTGAAAGAATCTACCACTGGTCTTTAACCTACGCGTTTGTAGGTTTTAACCCCGTACAGAAATTACCTGCATACGAATTCTAAAACACATAAAATAAACAATGCGAGAGCATAACACATAAAACACATATACACAGAGATTTTCCCCTGGATCCCAAAACTGGGACTACCAGCTTGATTTTTCATTATGTTCCTTTCAATGTTACAATACATATTTATACATGCCGAAGCATCCAATGCCATGGACCGAAAACCATTGCGTCCAAAACCATGGAACGAAAACCATCGCTTCTAAAAAACATGTGTGAAAATCATGCACAAAACCATAGGTGGGTCCGCCCAACCTAACATAGGATCCAAAACAAAAATTTTCTGGGGCGCTGCCCCGGACCCCATAAAGCAAGGTTATGGGTATGCCTCAAACCCCATGTGACCCCCCCCTCTAACCCCCGGTTAACTATGTGGTCTAGTCGTGGAAAGAATATAACACAACCGAACATTCTTCCACTTGTTGTTTTCCATCCACAAGGGGCCATAAGAGAGCTTAGTCATTTTTTCAGCCTTGAAATGCCCATTGTCTCTCTACACCAAAAGAAATTTTCAAAGCTCATAGATTTTGTCAATGCATCTGCAGTATTCTTCAAAGTGTCCACCTTTACCAGCAACACCTTTTTGTCTTCTATCATATCCTTCAAAAAGTGATACTAAACATCAATGTGCTTTGTCTTTGAATGATATGCAGGGTTCTTTGCCAAGAAAATTGCACTTTTGCTGTCACAGTCTATCCCTATAGCTTCCTGTACTAACCCCATACTTGAACATAATCTCTGCAACCAAATTGCTTCCTTGCTTGCATGAGTGGTTGCCATGTATTCTGCCTCTGTAGTTGATAGTGCCACT
>APFE031342743.1:0-15753 GCA_000404065.3 Pinus taeda
AGTAAGGAAGAATAGGATCAAGCAGCTACATTAGTATTATTTGCACGTATCAATTTGCATTTGTATTTTCTTTGCTAGATTGGGCATGAATGGTATTTCATGTGGTTCTTTTGTTGTTATGGCATTGGTATTTTGAGGTGTGACAATGTTTTCGGACTAACCTTTCCATTTCTAAATAGCCATGGTATGATAAGCTTCTCATGTTTGGTTGTGCTAAATTGATAGATGGATTCAAAGCTAAGTGAGGTGGATCTCTCAATGATAGAACACATTTCCTAGTGGTCCTTGAATTGGATTGTGGATCACGCTAAAGCCACTAGCCTAGTAACCCCTAATCCAGACAATGGGTTGTGATAAAGCCAAGATTAAGTGACTTGGTGGGCCTAGGAATCCTTTCTAGTGAATAGTGGGATATACGGTAAAGCCAAGATGTTTTTGCCCTTCATAATGCTTAGGAATCCTTTCCGGTGAATGGCAAGATATAATATAAAACTTAGATGGTGGTGTCTCGATTTAGGGCCTAGTGGTCCTTGGATTAGGCTATCGATTGAGGTAAAACTTGAAAAAGCAGGAGACAGGAAAATTCCCCATGGTGTAGGTGGAGAAATCTAGTCGCATCCATGATTGTTTGGCCTAGTAATCGTGTGGTGTTGGCCTATGGGAGCCTGATCCAGGTTTAGCATTAGTTATCCAGACAAATTCCTACACTATTGGCCCTTTCAACATCAGCTCATGGAGTGCGGACTGAAGTCTCACCAAAAGTAGTATGGGGGGATGTTAGAACCAAGTTTCTGCACCCTTAATATGGTTGTGATGTCAGTTTATTCCAACTATACCCGGCTTCTTGCAGGTCACTTCGTGCTCTATTCCACCCTTTAGTACCTTCGCAATCTGTTACAATCAGCTTTCGCGTAGCCCTAACAAGGGGCTAGAGTCCTTTCATGTTGCTAGGGCAATGAACTACACTATTTACCAAGCTAGGATAAGTATCTTACTTATCTTATTGACAAATCTTAATTACCTTCGCGTAAACAAATATTATTACTTGCGTTCACTTAACCAATACAGTTATACACATTCACGCACCATAAAAGCATTAGAAGTGAAATTTCATATCCAATATAACAGATGCATAAATAGGAAATAAATACATAGAAATGATAGAAACTTCTCTTTATTAATACTTCCAGATGATTATAGACTCGACTCGCCCTGTGCACTCAACTACAAAGTCTCTACCTACGCTATAACCCAAAACTTAGCTTACACTTCAGAACTATCTCACATACATCTTCATTAATTCAACATTGTGTGTTTTTAACTACTTAAAGCTTAGCTCTATTTATACAATCCCATGGTCCACGGACCATGGTTAGATATCTACAACCGACATTACTTTATCAAAATAAGGGTGGAAAACCCTATGACTCTTTTAACAACTACACGCTCTGCACCACAAAATGTGGAGTCTTACATTGAAATTACAAAATTGGACCAAAATATGGGCCCTTAGCCCCAAAACTGCCCTTGGGGGATCTTGCACCCAACAGGTGGAGATCATGGTAAAGCCTATTATTAGATGTTTATTGTGTTGGCCTAGTGATCCAGGATGGATTACACTAAATCTTGGTTTCTATTTATGAGGGTGAGGTGGTTTAGCCTTGGGATTCCCTGGTTGGTTCGTTTGGTTGAGTCCCACATTCATGCTTGGAATATGGCACACGATTGAATAACTAAAGAGAGATTTGGCTCAGGCATTCTATGGTCAGGCGGAATGTGGTAGTTTCATCCTAGGGTTTTGGATTTTGCATCATCAATATGATGTTATTTCTCTTTGTATTTCTATGAGTATTATATGGTTTTATATGTGGATCATATGGTTGTGATTTATTTGGTATTTATGTTGTTATAATGTTGGTTATGTATATGTTTTATGACAGTGGCTACGTATGACTCTCATCATGTTTTTACTTGTAAATGAATGAATAATGTATCTATGACCTAATAGATGATAATATATATAAGGGAACAATGCTTCATAGCAATTCTCAAATAAGTATGCTACCCCTATGCTTAAATATGTTGTTTACACCTATAGATTACATATGTAACAACCCTGGTAAAAAATCCATGTAAAAATATATACAACCATGATGATGGGACACATATTCCAAGTTGAATGGTGGGAAAAACATCCTAGTTGGTGTTCATTTCAGTTATTATGGCTAAATGAAATTGGCAAAGGTAATGAAAAAGGCTTTGAGAAGGATAAATGACATTTTTGGTAGATTTATTTATGAAAATAATTGAAATTAGGAGAAAAGGAAGGTGAAAGGTCACAGGTTGCATGTCAGGAGGAAAATGAAGAAAATCGAGGCCCCATTGATAAAAAGGCTCCTGAGTATCATTTGGAAAGTTTTTTCTCAGGTTTTACATTGGATAGTGAAAGGCAAAGAAGGAACGAGCATGAAAGAAAGAGAAGGATGAAGCAACACAATAGGACTCTTTGCAGGGATCAATCTGCATGTGTGTTTTCCTTGCTAGATTTCACATGCATGGTATTGCATGTAGTTCTTTGTTGTTATAGCATGGGCTTTTCTCGGTGTGACAGTGTTTTCAGCCTATCCTTCACATTTCTGGATAACCATTTCTCGTCTAGATCTAGGAGATTTTTGAAGGATTCCAGAGTAAATATTGACATCAATTTTGACCCTAAATTCCATAGATCACAGTGAACAATCGACTCTTGAATCTCTATTGCCAGTTCTATTGAATGGGGAAAATAATCAAGGAGGAAATTAGTTTCCTCTACATTAATAAACAAGGATTTGATGGTAATGGTGATCATAGGATTCTCATCCCACAAAAGATTTGCATCACCCTCCATGTCGACCCTTGTGGAGAACTTGTGATGGGGATTTACCCATGGACCAATGGATAAGCTATCATTCTTAGCTCCAGGATCATTTATTGGTATTTTGTTAGGTATTTTGGCTAATTATGATCCTCACTTGACTCAGTGTTCTTGGAGCTAATGGTCTAGTAGGCCTCACCATAGAGGGTTGCAGTTCCCATTATTTGAAATTCTAGATTTGTTTTGTTAGCATTTTGGTTTTCATCTTCGATTTTTCTTATACCAACTTAGGACTCTGTGGAGTTTTGATAGATTTAGGAGGGTTAATTCCATAATCAAAGGTGCCACAAAATCCTAATTTTGGTATCCTCCTATGGGTTGCAAGTTGAGTTGTTGAGATATCAATTCATTTGTTTGAATGCTTCCTTGATTGAGTGATTATGCTAAATCTGTTTGTGATCAACTTTCAATATACTATATCTAATAAATCTCTTTCCTTAAGAGACTTTGGATTTTTTGTGATCTTCTAAGCTCTTCAATATCTCCCCAACTAGAGAAACACATACCAAAATTTGCAAAAAATAACTATTTAAGACATAATTCTCTAACAAAGTTGAAGCCACAATGTTGAGCTAAGTTAATCTCGACTTAAAAATATAGTTTTGTTATTTTTTATGATTTTTTCTTATTTCAATAGTATAAATTGCATAGTAAAGTATTTTTTTTTAAATGTTTATTTAAGTTTATCATACATTTAATTTCTTAAAATTTCTTCACTCTATAAATCAAAATACTCAAACATCTAAATGTAAAAGGAAATTATACTATAAAAAAGCATATTAGGCAATAAACATTAAAAAACAAATAAAAATCATCTAGAATTACTCAAGTATTAAATCACATTTTAAATTAATATAAAACTATATAATTTTATAAAAAATAATTAAATAATAAAAATCAATAATCCATCACTATAATAGTAAATCTCTATATTTTAGTATTTAAATAAAGATGAAAAAAATTAATATAATTAAAATAAAGAACAACATTCTTACAAATATGATAATATAATGTTTGTTGGAATATTTTTATATTAATGAAATAAAAAATATTTTTTGAAAATACCCCATTTAGCTATAAAAATAAAATTTAAAAATAAAAAAGCCTATCATCTCATTTTTATCACATAATAATGATGTCATAAAATTCGAAACCCTGGTCATTTATGTTCATCACAATTCCTTAATATTTAAAAAAGCCTATCATCTCATTTTTATCCCATAATAATGATGTCATAAATTCGAAACCCTGGTCATTCATGTTCATCACAATTCCTTAATATTTTAAATAATATAGTAGATTGTTCGAAACCTTAAAAGTTACTTTTTCCCCATGCATTTTATCATTCACCATTGTTTATAATCCACAAAAAAGATTTAAGTACTCGCTGTCGAAAATAATCACGCTGCGTTATTTTGCATCATTTTTTTTTTGTGTGGTTTATGGAGAGATTCAGATATTGGTCACCGATGACTGCTATGTTTCCTCTCTTTGCGTCAATTATTCATGGCGGCTATGTCCACTGAAAGGACATAAAGGAGAATTAAACCAAATATTTTAATTGGAGGATGGTTGAATTCGTGGCGGCTATGTCCACTGAACGGACATAAGGAGAATTTAACTATTTTCTAGTCCTATCGCGTGACTATTCGAATCTGATCACGGCATGCCCATCTGTGCAAAAGTCCTTTCTGCACAGCGTGGAAACATCGATATTTAGATGATCCATTTTCCCCGTCGGAGCACTTCTTTCTCAATAACTTGTAACTTAGGTTTTTAACTTTTTATTTGATGCAAACAGGTAATTGCAGAGAATAGAGAATATAGAATACTCGGACAAATTCAACATGCTTAGGATTAGAATCCTAGGAGTCCTCTAGTTTACCTGCTTTTGCGATTTGACAATGGCGGATCAAAGGCGGCTGACTGCAACATCGACATTGCAATGAACAGGCCACCGAACTGTGCAACTGAATCTTCTGAGAAATCGAATGCCTTTAGAAGATTAAACAAAATCCCCACATTGAAGTTCAATTTAAGAAAATTCGCGAGGGATTTTTTGCAGTTGGGCAAGGATGATCCACGGACAATTATACATGCAATCAAAGTAGGGCTTGCATTATCAGTAGTATCTTTGTTCTATCTAACGGATAAATTATTTCATCGAGTCGGTGATAATGCCATCTGGGCTATCATGACTGTTGTGGTGGTTTTTGAATTTACAGCAGGTAATTTGGATTGTTTCTTAATCTTCAAGATCGGTTTTTGAATTTACAGCAGGTAATTTGGATTGTTTCTTAATTTGGATTGATAAAATGATAAAATCAGAATGGATGAAAATCAAGATGAAGATGAAGATGAAGATATTCATTGTTATCAGTGAAATTTACAAGACCATCATAATAAGGATGACTTCAAACTTACAATAGAGACTCTGGTCTTCCTGAAGTCTAAGTAACAAACAAAAACTAACTTATAGATATTTATATCCTAAGTTTAATATAAAAAACCAAATAATAAAATAGACCGCTTTTTCTAAATTCATGTTTTTAAATTTATGTTAATTGTAAACCTGGAAAATTTAGAAATCTTCTGAGCAGAAAATCAATTAACTTCTCTTTATTATCAAATTCTTACATCAGCTGATCAAATCAGCCCACTTATTACTTCCAAAATATTTCCAAATCTACTATTGAAATAAAAATAATCCTAAGCATTCTTGCATCAGCTGATCGATCAGCTCAGCCCACTTATTACTCCACTGACGATGAGCCGAAGAGCCCTCTTAATATTACTACTTCATGAGCTGAAGAGCCCTTTTACTGTTCCACTGATGACTGACTCAACCAAATCAGCTCTTTTATGGCCAGATGTGCTGTGACCCACGGATGCAACTCGATGAATACCATATTCTGAGAGTCCAAAAATGTCATTTTTAGCGCAGCTCGGATCCACGTAAACCTTACACGCGACATCCTCGCACCGATATCTCCAACCACCGCTAGCGATGTAACCATCGCAGGCGCTGCAAGTGTATGCTTTCCCCTTTAAATCACCCGTCACAATTTTGAGTTTGTGATTTGCGTGTCCACCGTAGTCGAGTATTTTAGGAAGCGCCATACACAAGGGATGGAGCCTTTTGTTATGCCTTTCAGTTTCAAACACAAAACCTTTCATCACCTCGCGGCAGGCACTGCAGTGATGCCTCAGAAGCGTCTTGGAACGAAACTTGATGATCACGTCGCTGAGAAACGGGTGTTGGATGGCGTCAGGGAGGGCGGCGCAGACGTCGTGCAGAGTGAAATTCTTACACTTAGAACTAGAAGCAATCTTACACTTGTAACCCCTGTTGGCTCCGTATTCTTTGCATCCGCTGCATGTGTAGGGCGGAAGACCCTCAAACAGCAAGAGCTCATGGTCATGGCGGGTAGCGTTAAACAATACTTCCTTCCCTCCCTCTCCCTGCTTTTCATCATCTCTGGCGGTTGGATTTGAATTCGGCTCCGCCATGAAGGAGGCGCAGTCTTAATTAATGACAGACCTATTTTCTCTCTCACTAAATGCGAAGGTCGACGATATTGGTATCGCTGGGCCAGAATTATGGCTGCATCGGCTTATTTATATAAATTGGGGGAAGAGCAGGTAAGTAGGTGGCCTCTAACCTAAGTCTCCCGTCAACCAAAGTCTCCCGTCCTCCAGACAATACGAATGACGAGGAACTCAACACGAATCGAATCACGAGGAACCAAACACGAATCTTCTTCCTGATACTGCGGGTTGATTCTAAGCTTATACATAAAAAAAAGCAGTGACTACAGGTCAGTTTGAGTCGTTAAAAATTAGCTATCAAATTTCTATCTCACACAGCTTCTTTGTAGATGATATTTTGTTGATCGGAATGGTTTACAGATTCAAATGGCTTGCTCTTTCCCAAATTTTCAGAAGAGCCACTAACCTCATTTTGAATGAGCTCAAATCAACCATTGTATATGGTTCTTGTAACCTGGATGATATCATATATATTCAAAGGAATTTCGGGGTGAAAGCGGACCATTTGGACATAGGAATGAAATATCTGGGATATCACCTAAAGCCATGGAAATAAAAAAATATAGACTGGGCGTGGCTTGTGGATACATTTAATATGAGAATAAAGGGTTGGGAAAATCAATGCTTATCGCTGGGAGGCTATATCACCCTCACTCAGTCAGTGCTCATGCAGTTGGGGTCTATTGGGCTCACTTTTTCTAAATTCTGCAACAAATTTTAAATTCTCTCAACCATATAATGGCATAATTCATTTGGTCGGGGGCAAGGAAAAGCTTCAAATATCATGTAGTCAAATTGGAAAAGATCACCAGACTAAAAAAACTTGGAGGATGGGGTATTATAAATGTCAGACGTTTTTGTTGGGCATTGCTGCTAAAATCGTCGTAGAGGGGAATTTTCAGTAAAGGCGTATGGGGAAGTTGATTCGCTTGAAATACATTAAGAATAAGTACTTCCATCGCTGGATGAGACAGGGATCAATTCGAAAAAAAATGGATCAAAGATCTGGTGTAGTTTCAACAAGGTAAAAGGGATTTTTTTACAGAACATCTCATGGTTGTTTGGCACAGGAAACATGATTATATTGGGAAAAGACTGTGTATTAGGTAACAGCTTGGATTCACTTCGTTCAACAGAGTTAATAAATTTCTTAATTAAAAAAGGCATCTTTGTTTGGAACCAGGTTCTCTAAGAACAGATCGGCAACATTCTAATCTAGATGGAACACAACCAACTGAATCTCACAAGGAAATTTGAACATGAATGGATCCAAATCATAAAATCATTGAAGGGCACTGGAGTTTGTTATGACATCAAGGGAGATCGGATTACTTGGATGGGAAAAAAGAAGAAATCCAGAGAGATAGAAGTGGTAGAGTACTATTTCAATATCTTCATGAAGGAACTACAGATCTCTAATAGGTGTTGGTTTTATAAGTTCTCGCATACACACCTCCCTATAAAGATAATCATTCTCCTGTGGTTGACATGGCAGAATAAGAACCTTACATGGGAGAATTTACAAAAGAGGAATCAACATGGACCAAGGATATGCTAACTATTATGAAGGAAGGAGAGGATAACAAATATTTATTTCTGCATTGCCCAACTTTTGTTAGTATTTGGAAGCAATTCACTACTAACATGAAGATACCATATATTCAATTTAATTCCATAGATGATTGGTTAAAATGGTGGAGTAATCAATGAACCAAATGGAGGATGCTCTTGCTTGCTGTCTTCTTGGAAATTTGGAAATGGCGCAATCAACTTATATTTGGAACAAAAAAGTGGAGAGAAGATATGATTTGTGATTACATAGAAGGATGGATCAATTTTGTTCATGGGAATGGAACCTTGAAAAAGAACAAGGAAGACAAAGGGATGGCTTCGGGTATCACATACCCAGCAGAGTTTTTTGATAGAGCTTCACAAGGAGGGAGATACAAATGTGGAGTAAGGATAAAGTTTTCTGAAGATCAATAATTCTGGATACACTGGTATACGGGAGAGGGATCGAGTATGAAAGCAGAAGCTATTACTTTGTGGGGGTTAATATGGTTTACTAAATTCACGGATATCCCACAAATAAAAATCTATGGTGATTCTAGATGTATTGTAGACCATATTTTGGGAAGGAATAATATACAATAGAACACCTTCAAGGCTGGTTAAGTCGAATACAAAGGCTATGGACCACTCTCCATCATTCTACCATACAACACATCAACCGAGTATACAAAAAAAACGCAGATGGGATGTCAAAAAAGGGGCTACTGGATACACAATATGGAACTCATATTCAGATAAAAATGGGGACAAGGATGATAGAAGCAGGAAGTGTCGACATGCCTAGATAATGCACTCCACACTTTGTCTACTGAGCTATGGAATAACACACATAAGTATTTTCTAACAACTTTTTGATCTACTTTTTGTATATGTTTTGTATAAGGTCTATGTATTAAAAAGACATATGGATGACTACTTTATATGGAGACAATTCTAAACAAATGCTTGGAATCCAGCATTTCTGTTTCATTCTATGAAACAAAAGATTATATAGGAATTGGCAGAAGCCATTAATAGTGGCATATAGTAAGTTTCCTGATCAATCAGAGATTGGTTGATCAATAGGGCATATGGTGCTATTATGTAATCGTATATAGGTACTGTTTTATATAATACAAAAATAGGGGGTGTTTTCCCACTGAAAAGAAAAAAGAAATTGCAGATCAATTGGAGAATATGTTGAAGGGTGGACTGGTTGCATCATCCCGAGGTTATTGACAGAAGGAGTTTTGATTTTCTTGTTGGACGGTGAGAGGATGGGGATCCCTCTGGTAGTGGAGATCCTAACCAAACGTGCACACTTTATGCGGGAGAGTCTGAACAAAATCTGAACTATCACAGACGGCATGGTTTCGATCCTTAGATATATCGACCACCACCTTTCAATCTTGGAAACCAACATGTAGCGAACTCAGGTCACCAATTAAATAAATAAAGAATCCTACTCTTGTTTTTTGTCAAACCCTTGTATTAAAGTGCATGTGAATTATTCATCACATTTAAATGGATTTTTATTGAAGTCCAGAGATCATGGTTTCGGTTCCCTGGGGTAGTCCTCCGCTCTTGTGATTAATATGTTCCCGAGCTCACTAAATTGGATGGAGCTAGATCTACATCACTGTTAACATTTGCAGCCTATTCTACTCCCCCTTACTAGATCTCACACAATATGTTGACCAAAATAAGAGTGGAAAATTGAAGCTCTTCTTTCAATATTGGAGTTTTTTTAGAGCATTAATTTGGCATTTTTAGCTAGACAAAATAAGAAATTATTTTTTCTGTCATGGTATCCTTGGGACAAGCTTTAATGGTCTCACATGGTATTTGAATCATTATTCTCCAATCTAGAAAATGAGATATTTGACAGGCATAAATAAGTAATTGAGAAAACACAAACGACAATATATTTCCTGTGAATCTATTTGTGCCCTTGTATAATGCCTCTGATATTGACATGTCTTATCTCGTTGTTTCAATTCAACACCTGCTCTGGGATAACATATAAGCACAAGACCACTAAAAAGAATAACAATATGTTCTTGTTGGTTTTCGAGGGGATGTAACCAACCATTGTCTTCCATTGATGCCCCTAATCAGGCCTTACAATTACAATGACAATAAGAACACAAGAATCACTAGTGGTGTTGTTTCTCATAATGGGATCAATGTCATGGTTTCATGTCTCAAGATTGTTTATCCATTAGGCCAAGAACATGCATCTCAAGTGCTGCTTTTAAGTTTTGTTCTTGTTGAATTGAGCGAAGAGGTTTCGAGATAGGAATTGGAGGTCTGGGGTCTTATTCGTGCATTGGATTTGAAGAAGAGATGAGAAGGGACTGTGACAATTCTTTATTATGATCTCAGGCATGTGAAAGTAGGCTTTGTAGAAATCTAGGAGCAACATTTGATGCAACAAAGGTGATTATAGTAGCATTACAATATTTTTTTCATAGGAAGAAATAAAAGGGAGATGAAGATCATGAGATTGAAAATTATGATGACGATTACCATGATCGAGGAGAATGTTCTCAGGTATAGTCCCATCTACAAAGAGGATCATGGTATAATTAACACCATAAGGAAATAAATGTGTGGCCATGGCGAAAAGGCCTACTCCTTAGGACAAAACCCACCATGAAAATTCTCTCTAACAGATTCAAAGCAAAAAGTTTGGCCACCAAAAAAATGCCTAGCATTTGCATTCAATCAAGACAACAAGCACAAAACTCTTTCCATGCGTAAGTTTATTACTCGGTGAAAGAGGACAAAAATGAGAGATTCCAATTCGTTGCAATGAAAATGTTTTCACACCGAAAGCCCGTAGAGAAAAACACCTTCAACGTAATTACCTCTAATATCAATCATTCTTGGAAAGGGACCTATGTAATAACCCAGAGAGGAAATTCCACCAACTCTCTCACCTCTAAGTTAGTTGACGAACATAATTATTGTCCACACACTGTGATGATGATTTTGCATACCCAACAATAATAATTTGCACATGCACCCATAACAAAGAAAATAAAAAATGGTCAATAGGTGTTTATGGTTGGAGTAAAACTCAATGGGCTCTGAAGACGACCTGAATGTGAAAAAATTTAACCTGACTGGCCTCCTATTTTTCAAGAGAGGACAGTTCGAACCATACCAAGGAGAAATGTAATCTTCGTTTTAAGGAACTCAATTCAGATGCCTATGAAATAATTCACTAGATGGAATGGTTTGGAGGAACTATAATTTGATGTTATGCCATCATGACCCAAGTAGATTTTAGACAAAGAAGCAACTATTAAGGAAAACTAGAGGGATTTTCATTTTCTTTATTGTAGCAGATGATAGGGTTAATTATGTTGATCTTGCTCTATCATAGTAACCATCTAATGGTAGATACTCCTTCTCACACTCAGATCAAAACAATCTTGTTCAAATTGGACCGCAAGATAAAAATTATTGATCGGTGCCTAGGTTTTATGTCTATAGAAAACATTTAGTTTGTGAAAAATCGACCTCTGCATCACATTTCTCCAACTGATAAATCTTTAATACCCCTTGGACAAATTCAACCTAATTATTTGTACATCAAAGAAAGCCATAGTAGACACATTAGAATCTCTCCTCGGAGAGTTAAAGGAAGTAAAATTGGCCATAAGTGATTACTAGTTTCTCAAAGACGATGCTCTCCTCTTCCAAAACATTATCAAACACCTCCTTGCAAGTCCTATGCTCTTAAACTAGAAGCTCTAGCATCTGAAACATCAATTGTGTTTTTATTGGTTATAAAAAGGGCTAGTGGTTATTAAACTGGAAGTCCCGGTGTTTGAAACATAAACTCTTGTTAGTAAGGTCAAGTTGTTTGATCAAATTTTGAACACATTCTATATCTAGATCTCCATCCTAGCAACTAACAAATAATTGAAGGTGAAATATTTGACAGATGGTGGTTGGTCCATAGGATGGTTCATTACTTGATGACTCTTATTGTGGAAGCCATGATGAGCTGAGGTGTCAATATTGTTGATCTTGCAAAGTTCATCAACGATGATTAGAGGCGGATACATTTTAAATTGAGGTCAAGTGATGACTCGAAGATGTGGTGGTGAAAGAGAAATGTTTGTGAGATTCCAAAGTGGATGTGAGTATTAATGAAGACTAGCTAGGCATGCATTATCCTTATTGTTGTAATATGTGTTTTCATTTTTTTCCATGTAAGCTTTAAGGGAGGGTATTAGATGTAATTCTTCCATGTGTTCTCATGACTTGTCATTGAGTGTTCCCAAGCATCAATCTAGAAGTTGTTGTTTCCTATGTATGAGTTGCAGTTATGATGTAGATGTGTGTAAGTCAGAGATTTATGTCATATATATGTGTAACTATTTTGATCAATAAATATATCACAATGTGTGATTTGTGTTGCATGTTTAATTTTTCTCTCTGCACTCTCAATTTTCCTAACACTCATAGACATGGAAGGTCATTTTCGTAACCGCCAAGTCCACGCAAAAATTTCCCTCATGGAAATAGAATAATTTCAAGAACCCGTAGTCCTAAAAGGTCCGTGAGTGGAAGACACAATAGTTATCCTCCCTATCTTCTGCACATAAGTGTGCATGGGTTTGTACCACAAAGAAATAAGAACTATCTCATAAAAAATGTAGTGTGGCATATCTGTAATAAAGAATTGCCAGAACCCATTGATTCAAAATTGATTTGGAAACTCTCTTTAGATATTAAAAGGAAAAAAATCCCCCAAAAAAATATCTATAACGTTAGGGAATGCGGGCACTGATATCATGTAAGAGTATTTTATTCTGCTAAAAAATCATAAGAAATCATAATTATTAGTGAAATTCCAAGCTCTTAGGGTAAAATTTTAAACCCTTGCCATTACTTTTCAGTGGATGGTTAGTCCATGCTCCCATGGTAGTTGTTAGTTTGAGTAATTAATTCTCAATATGGTGAGCGACAATGACTCCAACAAATATGTGATCGTTAAAGCCTATAGAAATGTACAAACTATACAATTACAACTACAAATATAAATTATATTATTTTAATTTACATGATAAATGTGTTTATAATTTATTGTTTGTATTTTTTTTTATATATTTTATATACTTATATATTGAAATATTTTGATTCCTAATTATATTAAAATTGTCAAATAAATATAACTATGTATGGCATTTTTCTTTAGCATATTCTGTAATTTATTTTTTAATAAAAAATACAAAGTATATAAATATATATATATATAATATATATATATATATATATATATATATAAGAATATATATATATATAAGGGTTTATTGTAAATATTACATTTCTATATATGGTGAAAGCATGATGATGGGTTACAATTTTGGGCCAAATGTGGCAATGAAATTTCAAGTTTCTCCTCTATTATTGAATTGAAGCACTCAAAATTCATATAATCACTTTGAATTTTGATTTGGAGAAAAAAGACAAATTGTGGATAATTACGTATTTGTCCTGATAATATTTTTGCAAAAAAAATTAGTGTCATATAATAAGTCAATTTTCCATTAAATGAAATTCTTGTCCTTGCAAATTTTCACATACCTAAAGATGTATGTGTGTGTTCACATAGAATAACTTAGTCTAAAATGTGTGATTTTTCATATATATATGGAGAGAGATAAGTTTGTCATATTAATTAATTAATTTATGTCAAAATATATATTTTATTATTTTTTGAAGTTAGTGAAGTAATATTTCAATTGCATTTTACAAACACGTGTCCATGTAATGTTTTTTTAACTATTTAAATAAATTACAAAACAAAAAGTACCATTTTCAGTTAGGACTCATAAACGAAGATAGTGGTGTTTTTACAAATTTTTTGGTTATGTATATTTTATGATATTGATTTTTTGTCAACCTCTTTAAAACAATTCAAAAAAACTCAAGCATTATGTTTAAAAGAAATTAGATGAAAAATATCATATGAATTCAAAAATGTTAAACTCATATGCCATTGGATAGAGAATTCCTTCATGAATCCAACATAATCAAATCTACCTCCCAAGGACAAATCTAGCCATAAGTCCACTATGGTACAAAATGGAGTTGCAGGAAATTTGGCAGAAGGGGTGTGTCTAAATTTCAAATTAAAATAGCTCGATCGAGGGTTTTGTAAAACCTCAATCGAGCCATATACATGGTTAACAAAGGCTTGATCGAGCCTCTATAATTTTTTCTAGAATGATCTAAAATTAAACTTTTACCTCATTTTAAAATTCCAAATCTTATTAGAAGTTTTGAAATCATGCCATGTAAAATTTTTATTAAATTTAATATTTATATTAAAAAAAAATATTGTTATTATTATTAAATGAAATGATGAAATGATATTAATATTAATATTAATATATATTAATGCTAATATTAAAATTTATTGATTTTGGATTAATATAATAGTATTAACTTTAATATAATATAATTTTTCTTATATTATAATATATACTAGCACAACCACATTAATAAATGTAGCTGATATGTTCCATAAGCATCAACAAAAGAGTCATACAAGTCGACTCAATATGTTGATTTTATTTAACCTATCTTTTTTATAAGTTTAACATAATAAAATATATAATATTTCTAAAATCCTAAACTAATCGTAACCTAAAGCTAGCTTTAAATAAATAAAACCTAAACAATTTCAATTGGAAGACATGAAGCACTCTATGTATCTTTGATGGAGGTAATTGAAACATTAATATTTTGAAACTTTTTAGATAGTATTGCCATGGAAAATTATCATTTTCCCTCGAGGTGAATGTACTTGACACATTTGAAATCTTGCATTTTAAATATGTAGTATAAAAATAAAATAAAAATAAAAAAGTTGTACGACATCAAAATAAAAATAAAAATTGAAACATTATATTTAGTTGCCAAAGTATTTAATTTTTTTTGAAATATAAAGTGAGATAAAGTGAGAGATAAGGGTGAGAGAGAGAGGGGGCCGCAAATCTAAAGAGGGAGAGAGAGAGAGGAGGAGAGAGTCTCTAAGAAAGAGAGGGAGCTCGAGAGATGGTGATCCAGGTGGACGTTGGTGGCCACCCACCTATCACATTTGGACCCCCACAACTGTCTCTTTCAGTTTTTTAGCTTCCGTAATTGTAGCACAATTTACTATTTTTAGTAGTTTTTTCGGGTCTTGAACTTTTGGAACCGTTTTGAGGCCCTAAATGACGTTTTTTTTGGTAAATCTGGGGGCAACATGGGTCCATGGACCCACGTTTCCCTTCCCAAAGTGGTATTTCTTGGATAGATCTTTCTAACGAACTATCATATGAGTCAAACGAAGATCGTATGCCAAAGTTACGACCCCGGGAAATTGATGTACCAATTTACCCAAAACGGGGCCCACAATTTAGCGTTTCATCTTCTAGGGTTAGGTTTTGGAATTCGAAGGGTTTTCCATTGTTTCTCAACAATAAATAGGCCTTCGAGCCTCATTGTAACACAGTTCGAGAATAGTTTAGAGGCATGTAGCGACCACAACGCTTCTCAGAAATAAGCTACCATCGCCCTAGCTAGTTTATTTCCATTTCTGGTTGTAAGCATATTTCGGTATTTTCCATTAATGAAATGAAGTATTATTTCCGCTGCATCTTTGTGTATATGGTTATATTTGTATTTTATTGGGTTCTTGTTTAAATCCGGATCAGTGGTATCAGAGTGGTCTG
>APFE031342744.1:0-13190 GCA_000404065.3 Pinus taeda
AGTATAGGGATTTCCACTTGCATTTTCATTATGAATTGGTGCTTGATGTGTTTGCTTGGTCCAGTCATCACTGCCCAATGGATGCACTAGAATGTAGATGAAATTGTTTTCTTCCGATATCAAAGAAATATGATGAAGCATTTCACAGTATGCAGTGAGGGATTCTTCCCCATTCTCAGTGACATGCAACAAGTCCTGTTTATACCCATGGTAGCCATTTGTTAGGAAATTTGAACATGGAAATAGGCACCAGGAATGGTAGTCTTTTTAATGTACGAGGCATCCGAAGAGAAAGCATGGTTGTGATCTCTTCTACTATCTGGAATGCAATGCATTGACATCTCTGCTCCTCTGCAATAGAGACTGTCCGGAATGTAATGCATTGACATAAGAAAACCTCTGCATGGACTGGTGCAGACCCTAAAGGGAGGAAATTCAAGCATATGGAATCCACACCATGGGAATGATGGATATACTTCATGAATTGCTTCATATAAGAACTAGGCATTTGACCTGACAACATTATAACAACAACATTACCATATTCCTTTTCATCTTCAGATTTCCTTGTACATGTGGTTAGTCCAAACCCATTAATTTCTTTTAGCTCAGGACCTCTATTGGTAGGCAGAACATCTCTGGCACCAATCTCCAGATCGAACCTACCTCTTAACAGGCTTGTAACAAAAATTGCTATATTACCTACCCAAGCAATTCCTACATCTGGAATATTGCTACTTGTTGCTTTTACAACTTCAGCTTCACCGACCTCAAATTGTCCCAAGGCAATAGCGGATAGCCATGCCAACCATGCAACCAAGTATGCAATCAACAACTACAACATGGATCAGATTCGCCACCACTCCTTCAATAAAGGCATTTCTAAATACAATGAAAGAGAGAAGCAATCCCAATGTCTGACAACAAAAAGCTATTACTCCCAGACAACATTCATTTCGTCCCACATTTATAACAAAATAGTGAGGGCATGATGACATTTTCTTAGCAAAAAGTTCAATTCCATACTGTACTCCTCTGAAAATAGGAACATAAGTTTGAGAAAAGTGGTGAGATAGTATAAACTAATTTTAACATACTAAATTGTGAAATTCCTTTCATTATGAAGCTAAACTTCATGAGCTCTTGAGCTCTTGGCAACCTCTGCTTACAAGCTGCTCCCTAAAAATCATATTAATTATATGCATATAGATATAGTTGCTGTATGGTTAATGTTGTTGTATGGTTATAATGGCTGGTATAGTTGTAAAAAAAAATTGTACTAACAGATTTAATTCAACCCAAGGTCAATTTCATGGCCTCTTCTAGTGGGATGACATGCATTCTCGGAACTTCCACACCCAAAGGGATGGAATTGGTTTGGCATACAAGGGTGATGATATCTAGTTTAATGCAATCTACCAATCCCTTATGGAGAGTTGACAACTTGAGTAATGAATTATTCATGAAAATTAATGAGGATGTGATGTCATATTTGGTCATGACAGTAAGGAAAGGGAGTAGATTACTAAAGTGGAAATAGATAACAGTATAACAGTGAATTTCATCCCCTCCGGATTTGGATGTGATTTGTCCCTTTTCAACAAGTAATCAAATTCAAATAGCAGGGAGAAACTAATCCAAGACTCTACAAAATAATCTAAACCCATTGCTATTTTGTTTCAGACATGCACCAACTGTTATTTCACAGTACGTTCAAACCAAAGAGTTGGGTTTGCATGTGTCAAGTACTACTGGGTGCACTGCATTTGCATGATATTTGCAGGCCAAACAATGCTCATGTAGTTCCTGCCAGCACCCATCATCAAAGTTCAGAGCATAGCTTCCAACATCATATTTGAATTCCTGAGATGGCCTTGTTGTAGCTATCATGTTTCTGAACTTGGCTCCCTAATTTCCGAGGGTTAAGGCATGATATTTGCAGGCCAAGTAATGGTCATGCAGTTCCTACTAGCACCCATCATCAAAGTTCAAAGCATAGCTTCCAACATCATATTTGAATCCCTGAGATTGCCTTGTTGTAGCTATCATGTTTCTCAACTTGGATCCCTAATTTCCCAGGGTTCCACATTCCCTTTGCTATAACCACATGAGCATTTCAAATGATATTAGCATTAATACTAAAGTTCTGTAGGGAAGAAACTATGGGCAAAGAAAAATACATATATTAGAAGCCAGCGGTGAGGTCTCAGACATGACAAGGGTAATGGTAGGGGAATCTTGTGAGAGTACTATCCCCTGTGCAAACATTTCCTAAACGTTTGACATGGTCCCAAGGGAAATGAGAGGAGTTCGTTCCCAAGTTTCAATCAATCTCAGAAGAGACTGTATAGAGCCACTAAGAGTCTGTAGAAACACAGAGTACTTCGTAATAAAAAACTGTAAAGTCCCAATGGTGGTCAGCTATAATTATAACTTTAAAGAGAGGGGCCTACTTTCTGTTCCGTGGTAATCAAATTCACTCATCAACTTTGATGAGTATTAACACTATATTATGATTAATCTTTTAATGATTTTAACCAATGACACAAATCACAATTATTTAAATTATTTTCACAAATCAAATAGAATGGGTAAAAATCAGTTTTAAAAATCATGTAAAGAGCAGTTTAAAAATAAAATTCAGAGATTCGTTTTTCAATGTTAAAATATTCTTTTTTTCTTTTTTTCTTCAGATTTATATTGTTTGTTCATTTGAATATTCATAGTTGTTCGTTGTTTCTTCTTCGCCCCAGTTTATTCTATGGAGCCTAGGCTAGGAATTGAATTACATGTACTATATACCACGAATTTCATTAGATCATTACCACAACTCCTAAGGCGAAAACAATCCCTCCATAAATTTATAGAACTCATAGCCTCCACCTGCAACACTAATTCTTTGGCAGTTTTTACTTTGCTTGGTCCAATCATCACTACCTACTGGACGCACAGGAATGCAAATGCAACTATTTTCTTCTGATATCGAAGATATATGATGAAGCATTTCAAAGGCTGCGGTAGGGGATTCTACCTCATTCTCAGTGACATGCAACAGGTCCTATTTATACCCATGGTAGCCATTTGTTAGGAAATTTGAACATGGTAATAGGCACTAGGAATTACAGTCCTTTTAATGTACTAGGCATTTGAAGAGCAAGCGTGGTTGTGATCTCTTCTATAGTCTGGAATGCAATGCATTGACATCTCTATTCCTCTGCAACAGAGACTGTCCGGAATGCAATGCATTGACATAAGAAAATCTCTACATGGAATGGTGTAGACCCTAAAGGAAGGAAATTCAGGCCATGGAATCCACACCATGGGAATGCCAGATATACTTCATGAATTGCTTCATAGAGGAACTGGGTGTGTGACATCACAACATTACAACAACATCATTTCCATATTCCTTTCAATCTTCAAATTTCCTTGTACATGTGGTCAGTCCAAAACCATTAATTTCCTTCATCTCAGGACCTCTATTTGTAGCCATAACATTTCTAGCACTAATCTCCAGATCAAGCCTAACTCTTAACAGGCTTGTAACAAAAATTTCTAAATTTCCTACCCAAGCAAGTCTTGCATCAGGAATATTGCTACTTTCTTTTACAACTTCAGCTTCGCCGACCTCAAATTGTGCCAAGGCAATAGCAGATAGCGTGCCAACCAAGGAACCAAGTATGCGATCAACAACTGCAACATGGATCAGATTCCCCGCCACTTCTTCAATAAAGCCATTTCTAAATACAATGAAAGAGAGAAGCAATCCTAATCTCTGATAGCTAAAATCCATCACTCCCAAACAACGTTCAAGTCGTCCCACATTTATAACAAAATAGTGAGGGCATGATGGCAATTTCTTAACAAAAAGTTAAAATCCATACCATACTCGTGTGAAAGTGAGAACTTAAGTTTGAGCAAAGTGATGAGACAATATAAACTAATTTTAACATACTAGATTGTGAAATTCCTCCGATTATGTAGCTAAGCTTCATGAGCTCTTGGCAATTTCTGCTTACAAACGGCTCCCTAAAAATCCTATTAATTATATCACTAACTTGGTGATCCAAGCCATAAAATCTTTGTCCATTGATCCTCTTACTCACTAACATTTTCACTATGACCTGGAGTTTGATGTGCATTATTTTGCAATTTGGCAGTTGGGATATTCAAACCAAAAAACATGTCAATGCTAGAGATACTCGTGATGTCCGCTAATTCACAATTTAGACCTTTGGATGCAACTTCAGTATGCTTTAGTGTCTTTGTTTTCACAATTCTTTTCATTTCAGGAGCATCTAGATAGTAGTTAGTATGGGGATTTCCACTTGCATTTTCATTATGAATTGGTGCTTGATGTGTTTGCTTGGTCCAATCATCACTGCCTACTAGACGCACTAGAATGTAGATGAAACTGTTTTCTTCTAATATCGAGGAAATATGATGAAGAATTTCACAGAATGCAGCAAGGGATTCTTCCGCATTCTCAGTGACATGCAACAGGTCCTGTTTATACCCATGGTAGCCATTTGTTAGGAAATTTGAACATGGAAATAGGCACCAGGAATGATAGTCTTTTTAATGTACAAGGTGTCCGAAGAGAAAACATGGTTGTGATCTCTTCTACTATCTGGAATGCAATGCATTGACATCTTTGCACCTTTGCAATAGAGACTACCTGGAGTGCAATGCATTGACATAAGAAAACCTCTGCATGGATTGGTGCAGATCCTAAGGGAAGGAAATTCAAGCATATGGAATCCACACCATGGGAATGGTGGATATACTTCATGAATTGCTTCATAGAGGAATTGGTCACGTGACCTGACAACATTATAGCAACAACATTACCATATTCCTTTTCATCTTCAGGTTTCCTTGTACATGTGGTCAGTCCAAACCCATTAATTTACTTCAGCTCAGGAGCTCTATTGTTAGGCAGAACATCTTTGGCACCAATCGCTAGATCGAACCTACCTCTTAACAGGCTTGTAACAAAAATTTCTATATTTCCTACCCAAGCAATTCCTACATCAAGAATATTGCTACTTGCTGCTTTTACAACTTCAGCTTCACCGACCTCAAATTGTGCCAAGGCAATAGCGGATAGCCATGCCAACCATGCAACCAAGTATGCAATCAACAACTACAACATGGATCAGATTCCCCACCAATCCTTCAATAAAGGAATTTCTAAATACAATGAAAGAGAGAAGCAGTCCCAATGTCTGATAACCAAAATCTATGACTCCCAGACAACATTCATTTCTTTATGGATTCATTATTTAACAGCATAAAGTCCTACCATGGAAGGGATATGATGGACAATGCATTAGATTTCGAGAAATTAAGATTATCCAGAGCTAAACTCATCCCTATTCATGGCTCATGGATACATCGTTAAGGTTGAAGAATATCTATTGTCGCATCCCCTGATGATGGACTCACTTGGCAGTTCGAAACATTGGGTTCACAAAACTCTGTAACATGTCATTCCTCCTCTACTAAAGCCATCATCACCTGTATGGATTCATTATTTAACAACATCAATTCCTGCCATGGAAGGGATATGATGGACAACGCATCAGATTTCGAGAAATTAAGATTATCCAGAGCTAAAGTCGTCCCTATTCATGGCTCATGGATACATCATTAAGGTTGAAGAATATCTATTGTCGCATCCCCTAATGTTGAAGTCACTTGGTAGTCCGAAACGTTGGGTTCACAAAACTCAGTAACAGGTCATTCCTCCTCTACTAAAACCATCATCACCTGTATGGATTCATTATTTAACAACATTCATTTCGTCCCACATTTATAACAAAATAGTGTGGGCACGACGACATTTGCTTAGCAAAACGTTCAATTCCGTACCATACTCCTCTGAAAATAGGAATGTAAGTTTGAGAAAAGTGGTGAGACAGTATAAACTAATTTTAACATACTAGATTGTGAAATTCCTCTCATTATGAAGATAACTTTATGAGCTCTTGAGCTCTTGGCAACCTCTACTTACAAGCTACTCCCTAAAAATCATATTAATTATATGCATATAGATATAGTTGTTGTATGGTTATAGTGGCTGGCGTAGTTGTAAAAAAAAGTGTACTAATAGATTTAATTCAACCCAAGGTCAATTTGTAAAAAAAAATTGTACTAACAGATTTAACTCATCCCAAGGTCAATTTGATGGCCTCTTCTAGTGGGACGACATGCATTCTCGGAACTTCCACACCCAAAGGAATGGCATTGGTATGGAGAATTGACAACTTGAGTAATGAATTATTCATGACAATTAATAAGGATATGATGTCGTATTTGGTCATGACAGTAAGGAAAGGGAGTAGATTACTAAAGTGGAAATAGATAACAGTGTAACAGTGAATTTCATCCCCTTCGGATTTGGATGTGCTTTGTCCCTTTTCAACAAGTAATCAAATTAAAATAGCAGGGAGAAACTAATCCAAGACTCTACAAAATAATCCAAACCCATTGCTATTTTGTTTCAGACATGCACCAACTGTTATTTCACAGTACGTTCAAACCGAAGAGTTGGGTTTGCATGTGTCAAGTACTACTGGGTGCACTACATTTGCATGATATTTGTAGTCCAAACAATGCTCATGCAGTTCCTGCCAACACCCATCATCAAAGTTCAAAGCATAGCTTCTAGCATCATATTTGAATCCCTGAGATGGCCTTATTGTAGCTATCATGTTTCTTAACTTGGCTCCCTAATTTCCCAGGGTTAAGACATGATATTTGCAGGCCAAATAATGCTCATGCAGTTCCTGCCAACACCCATCATCAAAGTTCAATGTTAAAATATTTTTTTCCATCATTAAAGTTCAATGTTAAAATATATATATATATATTTTTCTATTTTTTCTTCAGATTTATATTGTTTCTTCTTTCGAATATTGCTAGTTGTTAGTTGTTTCTTGTTCGTTCATGTCTAAGAAATTTAATTTAGACATTTCTAAATTAAATGTAATAAATTATAATGCACATGGTTATTTATTATTTTTTCTTTTCAAATATTTTTATTATTGTTCTCTATTGTTTTTTTTATTCATGTCTAAGAAATTTCTAAATTAAATTGTAATAAATTATATTACATATTTTTATTTATTATTTTTTCTTTTCATAAATTATAATGCACATTGTTATTTATTATTTTTTCGTTTCAATTTTTATGATTATTTTTTCTAAAATATTTAACAAAACTTCATATTAGATTGTTGGAATCCATAGTGCACATTGTTTCTCATTGTGGCTATAAGAGATTTCTATAGTAAGAAATATGACATTTTGGTATCTGTATTGCAATTCTATAAATGTTTTTAATATGAATTTGGTTTTTAATATGTATATATGAATTTGGTTCTTAAATTATACATATTAAGAGTTTTGGCTCTTTGGTATTTGTGGTGTAACTTTGTAAATGCTTTTAATATGGATTTGGTTTTTGAACTATATAATTTTGTTTATTTAGTGAATTCTTTTAACTTTAAGAGTAATAAAATAATCAGATTATTTTTATATCACTATAGAAGGAATTTTGCATAATTGAACAGCTAGTTTTATTATTAATGAAAGAATAATTCTAATCATTTTTCATTTTTTATTTTTTATTTTATTTGATTGCAAATAATCTTAGTAAGGTGTTATTAGTTTGTAAGATCTATTTCCTATATCTAAATATTTAGTTGCTTATCACCCTACTAGACCTCTTTCCTCTCATACAATAATCATGTATGTACATAAAATCCCAATCAAGCTTCTCTATGTTAGTTTTCCCCTCAACATGTTGTCATTTGCAACCATATCTCCTTCTACAAGCCACAATCTCTTGGCTTTGAAACCACTTGTCGTAAAAAGTGAGATAGAAATAAATACGTTTTATAATACATGATAACACATAAACAATTAAAAATACATGAACACCATATTTTACCCTAGAATCCGTTACCAGAAAATTGAATAATATATCTACTATTTCTCATGGCTTAAAAGAATCCAAACTAGCCAAAGTGAGCACTCCAATCAATTTAAGAATATTACAATAGAGAATCCTCAAGATTTTAACAACTTCATCACATATAATCGATAGGCTCTAAGACCATGGCCACAAAAGTCATGTGCCCACATTTATGATTTCGTTTTAGCTTTATTATTACTTAATATACAAGCAAATGATGAAATCGAGTAAAAGACATAGTAAATTACTCCATAATGGCTTTCCTCATCATTTTTAATACTAATAAAAATCTTCGCTATATCCGTGGCAACTTTGTAAAAATATTCTCTTAATAAGAAGTCAAAGAAAACTTCATATGGATGATCCAATTAAATACTTCCTGTTCAATATTTATCTAGTTTCTAAAATTTCTTATAGCATGCTACAGCCTTAGGGCGTTTCCTTTGCAACATGTGGTGCAATTGCTAGTTATTATATTTATTCACTTACTTTCTTGCATAGTTGCATCTCATTATAGTTGTCTGCTTTAAACTTTCTTGCATAGTTTATAGTTGTATTTCTCACATGAGATTAAATCGTTAAAAATACAATGTTTTACTTCTTAAATTAGAGATTCAAAAAACAAGATCTCCCTCATCTAATTTGCGATGTGTAGCTACCAAATTAACATAAAAATAGACAATGAAATACTAATTTACAAATCTTTCAGAAACAAAAACAATTCTCAGCTTCAACTTGAGCTTATACAACCATTTATTTTTCCAACCTTTATTCATACATTAATGTCTCTTCCTACAAAAATTTGTTTGGAAATAACTTATCTATAATTAAAAAAAAAAAAAAACAGAAATAAGTCTATGCCGCCATTATCCACACATTAACATGCTCCCTTCTACAACGAAGGGCTAAGGAATAAAAATAGCAATAAGAAAAAATAAAAAATAAAAAAATAAACCATTTACTGTTTAGAGTACCAAAATAGCAATAAGAAAAAATAAAAAATAAAAAAATAAACCATTTATGTTTAGAGTACCAAAAAATAGGAACAAACTGTTGATAATAGTATCAAAAAATGCGTGGGCAGAAATTGAAACATCATATAAACAATTTTTTACTGTTGCATTCACTGCAACACTGACCGGTCGGTGGAGTGGTGAATGTCTTTGTTTACGCCCCTGCGGTTAGAAAAGACCTCCATGAATATCAAGAAACAAATTACAAAAAAAACGACTTATGAATATGTAATTTCAAGAAACAAATTACAAGAAAAACGACTTCTGCCATATTCATAGGTTGGCGTTATTTTTGAAGGTAGCAAAATTGGCATTTCCCTTTGCTCGAATCAAATTAATTTGGGGAAGAAAATTTAGAAATTACTAACGTAATGTGTGAATTCAGTAAATATATGTAGAAAGACAGACCGAGGTGGATAAACAGCAACCACCATTAACAGCACTCTAACTCTAACTTTGCTAGCTTTTCCTGAAAGAACTTATATCAGATTAGGTTTAATATACAGGAATTGAACACTCCATGCAGCAGACGAACAATAAGCACCAGCTTTAAGCCCACGCTTATTTTGGGCAATGCGGGTACCCCCTGTTTTACGCCGTCGCTTATTTTGGGCAACCAATTTTGTATAGCTTGTCAGTGTCTTTGAGAACGAATCGACCAGAAACGCCCTAAAGAAAGGCGCACGTAGAGTCCAACCCTTGCCAGATGCCACTGCCGGCTGTTGTGCTGCGTAACTTAATGTATGAATTCAGTAAATATATGTACAAAGAGGGAGGTGGATATACAGCAACCACCATAACATCACTCTTACTTTGTTCGCTGTTCCTGAAAAAATTATAACAGAGATTAGGTTTAATAAACAGGAATTGAACACTCCATGCAGCAAAGCAGAGTAACAATAAGCACCAGAGGTTACACAGCATTTAACCACGATTATTTCGATGTAGAAGGCGTGCAGAGTTTTTGCGCTTCTCTTTTCTTAATCCCGGAGGATTAATTGAACAGAATTTAGGGACGTTGCGGCAGATAGTTGAACCAGTCATCGCGCTTCCTTATCATCAGGTCTTCCATCTGTTAAAATAATAATATCATATCATAGGATAGAATGGATATAGAAGAAAGACAGAAAAGCGAATAAACTCAGGCATGCATATTTACCCTAACTTCAACGTTAGGTGAATCTCGCAGACTCTCCGCTACTAGAGAGCAATTGATGTGCTCAATATTTGCTAGCTGCATCATGCATTTATCCATCCACGTGCATATATATATTAGTTCCAATACCAGTATTGATTTCGTAAATGTATGGTAATATAATGCAGTAATTACTTAAGATACTCACACTGGGAAATGTGATGATGTGTGAAATGGGTACCCAGCCCTCTGCATCCATATTCTGTTTCAGAAATTTATCTTCCCTTAGGTTTTCTGGGCTAAACCAGTAATGCACTGGGAACTGTATCATTTTCTCCAGCGAGAGTCCTGTTAACTCTGGGGTAAGAGCAACTCCTTTTGATGGACGCGTTTCTGCCTGATAGTGTTGAGGCCGGGTAAGTCCCTCTTCCTGATGATCATGATGAGGAAGAGGTGGGGGAAACCCATCCGACCCACATTCACGAATTGGAGTACTAGCCGGAACAGTGACAGGAACAGGTGGAGAAGAAATACTATTATACAGACCATGACCATATACAGGAGCCGCATGAGGAGGGGGAACAAAAGTAGGTGGATATGAAATACAAGTATTGTATGGAACCTGACCGTGACCATACACTTGATAAGGAAGGGGGGCAAGAATTTGACGTCCAAAACTTGTGTGCGCTGGTCTAGGCATTAATGTCATCTGTACTTGTACTTGATGTCGCGATGAATCTGCATACAAAGAAAGTAATACAATACACAAATTTGTTTCATGTCCCGATGGATCTGCATATAAAGAAAGTAATACAAGACACAACTTTGTTTCATGTCCGGATGGATCTGCATACAAAGAAAGTAATACAATACACAACTTTGCTTCATGTCGTGATGGATCTGCATACAAAGAAAGTAATACAATACACAACTTTGCGTATTGCCGCGATGGATCTGCGATGGATGTTTGCTGATGTGTATGCAGGGATTGGCAAAACAATACACAACTTTCCATAGAAAAGCAATACATTACATTACATTGTATTTGTCCTGGTTGAAGAGATCGCGTCCCCGGCCCTCGAGGTGGATGCTGTCGCAGTCTCCTGTCTCCTTGTGGAAATTGATTTCCGTCCGCAGCATTAGCCTTCTGTTGAAGAGATCGCGGCCCAGACCCTTGCCTTTGCCCTTCCCTTCGAGGTGGAAGCTGTCGCAGTCTCCCGTCTCTTTGTGGAAATTGATTTTCATCCGCAGCATTAGCCATCTCTTTTCTAATATTTTTGTAAAAACAAGTTCGGGTCTGTAATTTATTTTTCTCTGCCACTTTATTGTTATTTATATCTCAATTCAAAACCGAAACTCACACAGATAATTTGAATACGTATATCCCATAATATCCCAATATTATAGGGTAAATGTCCCCCAATTGACCCCTTTGGCATTGAATTGCGTGCACTACATTATATTTTTCACTTAAGGAACCCCACTTGTGGATTCATGGATTATAGGGTAAATGTCCCCCCAATTGACCCCTTTGGTATTGAATTGTCTGCACTACATTATATTTTTTATTTAGGGAAACCCACTTGTGGATAAAACAAGCCCATAAGGCTCATGCCATGGATACTTATAACTCATACACCTTATAACATGGATTCTCAAAATTAATATATATATATATATATATAATATATTATTTTTTAAAAATATTATTATTTTCGTTTTATATTTAAATTTTTTATATTAAAATTCTATAGATACCCACAACTATAATGCTCATACCATGGATACTCATAATGCATTATAATTAAAATAAAATAAAATAACAAATAAAGTTCACTTCTTCATTTTGTAAATGGTAGATTTTTAGAGGCATAATGATTTTTTTTTTTGCTAATATTTTTATTATTATTCTTTTAAATGATGGAAATAAATTTTTTTCTCTCTATAAATTAGGAGATTTTAGTTTTTTTTCTCTAAGTAAATTTTAAGATTTAATATTAAAATTCAAAATTTTTAAAAATAAAGTGAGAAATTATTATAATAGTATATTTAGTCTAGAAAGTTAGCTCAATTGGCCCACATCTCATTGCTAAAACACTTAGAAACCATTATAATAATATATATTTAAACATCACGGTTAACTTAATTGGTCTAAGTCCCATTGTTAAAGCACCTTGTCCTTGTCATTGGAGGTCACGAGATTGGTCTACTTCTCATTGTTAAAGCACTTAGAAATCATTATAATAATATATATTTAACTGTGATGGTTAGCTTAATTGGTCCAAGTCCCATTGCTAAAGCACCTTGTCCTTGTTATTAGGGGTCATTTCTCCTCAATGCCCTCAGGGTTAGGCTTCTCTCATCCACCCTAAAAACATAATTGACAAATATATTATTATTATTTATAATTATCCCTTTAATTTCTAAAGGGTAAAAGAACTAAATTCATAGATATCATCGCTAACTTGTAAAGATTGATTTTACTCTGGATCTACCAAGTGTCAAGATGGATCAAATATCCTGATATGCAACCTCGCATAGAGTGAAAAAATATTTGATTCCTTGCTTTAAATAGGCCTTCCAAGTGTCAAGATGGATCAAATATCCTGATATGCAACCTCGCATAGAGTGAAAAAAGATTTGATTCCTTGCTTTAAATAGGCCTACCAAGTGTCAAGATGGATCAAATATCCTGATATTCAACCTCGCATAGAGTGAAAAAAGATTTGATTCCTTGCTTTAAATAGGCTACATTCCACGTAAAATACTATGGGTTAATACCATTGGTTCTCAATACCATGGGTCAATACCATGTGCCATCTTCATTTTTATTAATATTAATATTAGGGTTAATGATGTTTTTTTGCATGGTATTAATAATAATTGCCCATAGGCTTCACCTAAATAAAACATCATTTTTGAGTGTTCGTAAATATAAAGTGAATTATGGAGTAAATATAAAAAAATGTTTTATTTATTTACCATACATCTAGTTGATTTATATTTTTATTAACTTACCATACCTCTTTTATAAATATGGTATTTCACCCATGATATTAAA
>APFE031342745.1:15645-26122 GCA_000404065.3 Pinus taeda
ATTCAATAGAAAATCAGAGATAACTGGTTCTTCCCAGTGAATCGCCATTGTTTTGGCCACCAACAACCCCCCTCTTTGTTTGATATTAGCAATAACACCAAGCAAATGGGGACCCTTAATAAAAATTCAAACAAACAGTTTTATGAACATTTTTGTTTTCGATTCCTTAAAACTTTATCGCGACAAAAGAATGAAACATTTTTTCTATGAGCAGAATAAACTACGAAGAAGTGATGCGAAATTCATCGCATCGCATTCACTATGAAGCGCTCTTAAATGAAAAACTTAAAAAATCTTTGACGGCCGATATACGACGTCGCATATCGCAACATTGCGTAAAGTAGCACACAATGACTAATTTCTGCGATCTGCGATACTGCGATGATCCGATATTGTGATGCCACGATGCTATAATGCGATCTGCAATCTGCGATCTGTGATCTGCGATGAACGCGAATTTTCCTTGGCGCAGTATTCAAGGAAAGCTGTCCATTAATCAAAATTAAGCGCGCGCCTTAAAAAGAAATTAATGATTGTACACCAAAATATCCAGGAATGACAGCTTTTTGTTTTTCGAAGGGTCAGTTCACTATGAGTTTCATAATTATGCATACATAAGATTTTAAGCTTTCATGTCAATCTTTATTACCATTACTCTTTTCCTTTGCGTAAACTATAAAACAGGAAATAACATGAAGCAATGTGCAGGAAACATCTAAGCGAAAGGGGAAAGCACCAATACTCGGAGAACAGAGAAGAAATCCCTTCAGAAAAGGATGTTGTATACAATAGGACCACAGATTCCAGAGTATCACTCAACAGATGCTGATGTCGATAGGTCATCTAAAGCTCAGAATAAAACGTGCACAAAAGCAACATGATTACAAAAAACCCTGAAGCTTACACACCAGAAAAGCCCGGAAAAAAGAACGGAGGCAGTTTTCGATCCAGAGAATTGTTCAGAGAGTAAAGTCTTTAACTCGTCCATTCGTTCGCAAGGCCAGAAACCGAAATAGCAAAAGCAAAATTAGTTTGAGGGAAATTTGAGTTATTACCAAGTAGACACGCAGTGAATACACCCAGTCAGAGGAAGATTCTCTAAAATATCTTATAGTTTACCAAAAAGTGGTGCTAGCTCTTGTTACTTCTATTTTTATAGCACACACGAAAGGGGAAGGCAACCAGCCGACTCTTCCCAGTCGAATGTTACATGCTTACAGCACTAAGGAGCAAATACAGAAATAGTTCAGAGTCAGATTCAATTTTTAGAAATAGTTTTGCTTTATCAGAAGGAAGGTCATTTGAAAACCGGATCCTAAACTTATGTAATCAAGTTAATTAGCTAGCAGTATTTAAACCCTTCTCGGGCATTTAGAGAAGGGTCTGGAGATTTGTCAAAAACGCGTCCTCAGAACATGCACTTTTGCACCCTCGGAGGTGGTTTTGATGAATGGATGGATCAAGGTTTATTAATGTTTGCGTTTGATATCTACTACTGATGTTGCACTTCTGTACTCTTAGTAGATGTTAGAACAAGGAGAGATAAATCATTGTTGCTTGAAGCTTATGAGTGGAACCAGTCATAAATGGTACTTTTATCTCTTGACCATTTCTGCTTATATTCTTTAAGTAATTTATAGTTTTCAGTTGTTTATATGTTATTACATGAATGCATGGGTTACCATTTGGCACTTCTGTACGGTGGAGTCATATTGTTTATGTCTGACATATGAATAGCTTATTATGTTATATGTTGTTCACAACTGTTTTGCCTAACTTCTTATGCAAAGTGGTTTATCTTGAATGATTTCTATTCTTATGATAGCTGAATGATATTTATTACCAGTTATTGTTTTAAATCTTTTTAGATCGCATAATAGAAGATATACATCCCGGGTTAGCGTAGATTAGATGTGTTGTTTCTCATTAGATTACAATAGCATAGAGTTAGTTTAAGAATTTGAATTAGATTAGCTTTAAAGTACTCTTAGATCAGCGTTATTCAACTCTACACACACACACACACCCCAGATCGGGAAATTGGTCCCGTTATCCCCAGTCGGACCCGCTATACCAAACGGATAAGGAGCTGCCAACCAAGGTCCGGACCGGGTGGGTATCCCCCTTGTTGTCGACCCGATTTTTGGGGCTTCAATAGAACCCTACAAAGAAAGAGCTTGAAGATTGGCTAGATAAAAAGCTTCACAAGTTCGTGGTTCAAGAAAACAGAAATCCACAGATATCAGAAGAATAGTGGTTGGATCGTTACATATACACAAACATCCACGAGATCGTCTTCGCGTCATTCTCAACAGAGTTGTACGAGTGGATCGCGAGGTTAGCTGACAGCGTGGGAAGTTGCAAACTAGATCAACCTATTGTGTGGACTCCAAAATTGGTGTGCAGGCTAGAAGCGTCTGAAGACAAAATCGCACGTGCAGTAGATCACTAGTTGGATCAGGTAATAGGAGGGTTTGTCACTGATTTCGCGATAAACACAACTGTGAGTTATAGTGAAGCAGAAAGGCACTTTCTCCAAGGACTGCGGGGTAAGTATATCAAATCATTGAATACTTGGATTAAGATGTTGTTGTGTGAAAAATAGATTATGCACGTTTATTGATGTCTGGCGTAACAAGGAGCGGAAGAGGTTACCGAGTAACCAAAGGATTAGAAAACAATCCCCTAGTTTCTATCTCATGAGAAAGCAAGGAAGAACTTGCGGAGTTCTCTCCGAGAAGCACAGTTCAGTTAATTAGGTAGCGCATCCCACTGATACCACCACTGTCCACGCCATCACCTACTTCTCCTGAATCGAAGCCATCTTCACCAACCCCACCTCCACCACCACCGAAGGTTGCGATGGCAAGTGCAGTCAAGTTGCCGATATTTAGAAGAGTAGGAAATGAGGAACCAGGTTAGTTCTGGTTTGTGGTAAGGGCTGTATGGGAAGCCCAAGGTATAACGAATGATAACATCAAAAAGGTGACTCTAGTTAGCACACTGCAGGACCATGCATTGACATGGTATATAAAGTACTCAAGTGATCATCTGAATGCAGGAATAACGGCGATCCAGGACACATTGACCAGGGAGTTTAGTTGGCCGAAATAGGAGACACAGTCAGTCATTGGATTCGAGGAGATCGCAATGTTACCTGGTGAAACCCCTTGGGATTTGGATCAGAGATTGAAAAGCACAATCCGTGAGGCTAACATGACGTTGACAGATGCGCAACATTGCACGTGGTTTGCGACGTCTTTTACACCACATCTAAGGACGACGCTATCACAGCAAAAGATCTCAACCCAAGATGAAGCACTAGAGATAGCAATGAGGTTGCACGAAACTCCAATACAGGATCCGGGGTTGGGAGTTCAACAAATCCATGCACAACTACAAAACCTGTGCTTAGAAATGCAAATCTGGAAGCAAGAAAGGGTGCCCCGACCGGAGGCGCGTACAGAGGGAGGTTGCATTAAGTGCAAGAGCCAGGGACACGACAAGGACCACCGCCCCATCTTTGCAAACTATTTGGTGGGAGGGGGCCCGATGCCATTAAAGATGGAGGTACAAGCAAGGCCAAGTGTGGAACCCACACTCTGGTGCACAATTTGTCAGGTGGGAGGAAAGAACGCAACAGAAAACTACCACCTGTTGTAGAAGTACACCCAGACCCCGCAGCAGTTGTATTGCAAATTTTGTAGATCAGTGGGTCAAAATGAGTGAACTTGTCAAGGTTACGATTTAATGGTGGAAAGAACCTGGGCCTATCAAGTGCAGACTGAAGCATAGGGTTTCGACCCAACAGTCAGGCCACGCGGGGGATTTCAAGGACGCGAGCATGGAAGAGGAATGGGGCCCAGGTGAGGGCACAGACAACTGATCTATTATAACTACGAAGGACCAGGGCACTACGCTCGCGACTGCATGAATCCGACAAGGATATCTTGTCCATACTGTGAGAAATTTGACCATGAAATGGTAGACTATCCAACGCTTATTGCCCAAATGTGTGAAAAGGGGGTATTGCATCCCACTCTAACTCAAAATGTCCAGATGATGAGATTGAAACCTCACAAAGAGGACCCCAGCGTAAACATGGTACTAAGAAGTGGTGCAACCACTGGAGGAGATGTAAGGAAACAGTCTGGGGAAGATGAGAAGGGTCGCGGTTCTCTGGCAAAGGAACCCACACAAGCGGAAGGGGCGATTAAAGAAGCTTCGGAGAGCTTCACAAAGGTCTCTACCCTGGGTGGTGGGGATCCAATTGAGCCAGGAATGGATCCCTCGATGCTTACCACATTTTTAGAGACATGTATGAAGTTGCTACACAATAACAGGGAGGTTAAAGGACTCCAAGAGTTGATTGCTAGATGCGCGGAATCAAGGCAACCACGTGTAGTCCGGTAACTAGGGAAACATGCTCTGCGCACCGGACGGGAGATGTGAATGACATCAAAAATCGGCGAGTACGAGATGGGCCAGGTCATTCTGGATTTAGGGTCAGATGCAAATGTGTTACCTAAGAAAACATGGGAACGTATGGGTAGGCTCACACTGCAGTGGTCTCCTATTCAATTAAGGATGGCCAACTAGCAAAATATCTTACCGATGGGCTGACTGTAGGAGGTGATGGTGGACATTGAACGCGTAAGTACGTAGACCGACTTCAGGGTAATAGAAATTGTAGATGACAGTAATCCCTACCTTGCATTACTAGGAATAGTTTGGGCCACAGACATGAATGGGGTCATCAACCTAAAAACATGAAAAATGACATTCGAAAGGAAATCACTACAGGTAATAGTTCCATTGGACCCAGCTGAAGGAAAGCGCTACACCGAACTAGAGCACAATGAGGACAGTGATGATGAACTCGATTGCATCTATCAGATAACGGTGCAAGCTCAAGATCGGGTGAATCCCATAAAGGATGGAAGAATCTCTTGGGAGCGTGATAGTTCCTGCACATCAGATTCAGATGAGGATACTGAACGATGGTAGAACCGATTGCATGAAGTCACAATGGTCAGCAAATAATGGCGCAACCAATGAGGGGAAGTTCGTCAACCCTGATACCTTAATCATAGCCCAGAAGTAGCATGGTGCATCGGAAGAAGTGTTGCACACACTAAGGAGGTGTGCATAGAGGAAGATGAGATGGAGAAGGCGGTTCCAAGTACGGATTGGAGGACGTGCGTGGAAGCCACGTTGGAGCAGGGCAGTCATCCATCTACAACAAAGGTTACGGTTGCATGTTGCACAACCATCGACCCAATTGAACCTGTGCATAACAAGGGGTTGCTGGGCCGATACAACAGTACACAGAGTGGGGTATGCCAAGGGAACTCTATCCACATTGGACGGGCCATTACCCCTATGGTCCGACCTGAACATGAAGACCTACATGACGAGATTTGGTAGTTATGGGAAGTCGTTTGGCACAGCAGAATGAGACTTCACGCGTTAGAGGAAATGGGGGCCAGACTACGAAAGAAAAGTGCAAGGTTGGATGAAGCAATTGATAAAATAAAATTAGAAGTCACCCACATGGGTCGCGCGCAAGAGCTATTGAAGGGACCGGACATGGCCAGCTCTCCTACACTACTAGGACAAGCCATGACCCTACTAGTATGGTTGCGACTGCACCCTAGGGCACAAGGTAACATAGACCGCGATAAGCTATCAGAGTCAAAGGAACACAAAGGGTTCCCATAGCCTGGGCTAGTAGGGAAGCAGAAGGCTCATACGACGGGTGCGACCACCTGACTATCCATAGGAGGCCCAGTCCCAATGCTCCACGCAGTTGGAAGAGGGCGTGAGATTATAAAACAAGATACATGAAAGCTGCACAAGTTGGTCGCAGCACGCAAGGACGATTAAAAGCATAGGACGCATCTACGTACCAACGGTTGCGTTACCGCGGGGATGGGATGGAAGGCGACTATTGCAGGTACTATTCAAGATAAGATGTACCATGTGAGCGACGAGCAATTAAGGCATAAGGATAACCACCAAAATCGCATTAATGAGCCATGAGGAGGGCGAACAACCGACATTGAATTTGAAATCATATATAACAAGCAAGAAAAGGGGCATACCACAAACTTTGATCATTCAAAGAATAGGACACCCTGGGTTCAAGCCGAGAGGAGCAAGAGGAATGACAAAGTACTAGAGGAAAGCTCATGGTTTCAGGCACTGCCAAAGGAATACCAAGAGTCATTCCTCAAGCCAATAAACCCTACCATGGAGATTCCACAACATCCCACACCGTAGGCAGCCGAAATCCCTAAATCACCCAAAAAGTTGTGGCCCAAGAAGGACCCTTAGATACCAGGACCAGTAATGAGGTCGTCGAGACATCTGCAATTTAGCAAGCTCATAATGGAAAAAAAGGGCAAAGCTGATACAATTGAATGTGACGAGGAGGAAGAGGGACCTCCGCCCTATGTCGAAGAAATAAACCCAAACGAGGGAGGCGAAGCAGATATCCAGCTAGTTTGGCGACCCAAGTATGTTCCCCCGAGCAAAGGAACGGCTAAGGTCCCTAAAAATCTAGATGACATTGATAACATACTTGTCACCATGTCGCTTCCAAAAGAGGTTCCGCTTGAAGGCACGGTGACTAGACGTATTGCAACGATGAAGTTTGAAGACTAGGACCTTGCAAATACAACAAAATTTCCCCATTTGGTGACTAGAAAATTGATGGAGCAGAGCATTGAAGGGACGGTTACAACACTTCAGCTAAAGGAATGGTTGCGAAAGGTGGAGAAAGCTGAGTTACTCTGTCTCTTGTCCATTCCCCACTTTCTCCAGCCCCTTATTACAATATTGGTCATCAGACAGTTGCTCTGTCTGGTACATGATGGATACTTATGGATCGGCAAACCCATCCACATCACAGAAGAACTCATTCATAGGATCTCATAGCTTCCCTGCGATGGAAGAGACCCCAGGGAAATTGTCAATAAGAGTGGCGATGTGACGATGACAGAAACCCTGAGAAAGAAATATAAGTTAGAGAAAGGGCATCGAGGGTATGCTATTGATAGTATTTCGAACAAATTAGTCTGCGTTGCTACCCATTTTCTGGCAGGGAAAGTGATGCAGAAATGTTGTGGCAACGAGGTTCCAGCGATAGTTATTACACTAGTCGAGGAATGTGCAGCTAGAGAATGGTTCAATTGGGCGCAATTCCTTTCTGAAGAGTTCTTGACCAACTGGGGAGGTCCAAGAGGGGGGAAAGACCTTGTACTATGCATGGCTGATGTTTTCCATTGTGTTGGTTACCACTGAATTACCCAAAGACAACCAGTTTCCCTCCTTAGACCAAGATTGGCTAGTAGCCGCCAAGTATGCATCACTCTGGGCGACAAGGGATGCTACAAGAATCCAGAGAATCAAGATTTTTTGGATACAAATGGACACGAACGTTCGACAATGGATCAACCAGAAACCTAGGACATGCACTTTGTCTACATCTGGGTGCACGAGGACCCCGACTAGACATGGACTACACTTCCGTTCATTGCCATTGATGAAGCTATTGATGCTGTATTGGATACTTGGCCACCAAAATGGCACAGACCCGAAGTGGCGAGACACGATGAGGCCACTATCAAGAAAGAAAAGGTTGAAGCTAAGTGTGCCACACAACAGAAGCAAAACGAACAGCATGCTGCGGAAGTTTGAGCAGCCCGAGAGGTGACACAGACATCGACAGACAAAGCACCAGTTGGAGCGTTTGCAAAGGACAAAAGTCAGAAAAAGGTGCCCACAGAGACGGCCATGGAGATAGGGATGGAAGGAACACCATCAACCATCACAGGTGTGCCCTTAAAACGGCCACCGCCGACAGAACGAATGAAGCCATGGAAGAAGGCCAAGGCATCTAAATGGGATGGAGAACTGACCACCTTGACCGAAGGCAACCTAGGTGACATAAGGGACACAGTTCGCGAAGTCACTCGGGACGCAATCGACGAGGCCATGTGATCTGGATTCAAATAGGAACGCATAAAAATACAGAGATAACCATATACACAAACATGTAGCGGAAATAATGCTTCATTTCATTAATGGAAAATACTGAAATATGCTTACAACCAGAAATGGAAATAAACCAGCTAGGGCGATGGTAGCTTATCTCTGAGAAGAGATGTGGCACCTACATGCCTCTGAATTGTTTCGAACTGTGTTACAATGAGGCTCGAAGGCCTACTTATTGTTGAGAAACAATGGAAAACCCTTAGCATTCCAAAACCTAACCCTAGAAGATGAAACGCCAAACTGTGGGCCCCGTTTGGGTAAATTGGTACATCAACTTCCTCGGGTCGTAACTTTGGCATACGATCTCTGTTTGACGCGTAAAATAGCTCGTTAGAAAGATCTATCCGAGCATTGCTACTTGGGAAGGGTAACGTTGGTCCATGGACCCATGTTTCCCCCAAATTTCCCAAAAAACGTCGTTTAGGGCCTCAAAACGGCTCTGGAAGTTCAGGACCCGAAAACCTGCTAAAAATAGTAAATTGTGCTACAATTTAGGAAATTGAAAACACTGAAAGAGACAGTTGTGCGGGTCCAATGGTATAGGTGGTTGGCCACCAACATCCACCTAGATCATTCCTCCCCCCTTAGGAACCAATGGTCCCCATTGCGTTGAGTTCCTCCTTGAGATGAGGGAACTTCTACTGAACTGTGTCTCTGGTGAGTTGTTCTGTAATCTCTGATGTGTCCAGAAATGGTGGGAAGCATGGTCGACGACTGTCCATATTGAGCACTCGGTGCAAGCGAAGGAATGGAGGAATGTTGTGCTTCAAAGCATTGTTCCCCACAGGCTTGGTACTACTGTAAGGACCATGTTGGAGTGGTCTGAGCTTCTAATGGGCTCTTGTAAGGTGTTCTTTCTGCAGATGTAACCAAACTTTGTCACCCACCTGAAACTTATGTGGTACCCCTGTGGGTGACGAGAAGTTATTCCTGTGTTCTGTCATGACCGTATCCCTCTGCTGCTGCTACTGTGTGGAGGAACCCTTTGCGGGGGTCATGGATGTAGCAACGATCTTCCCCTTACTTTGGGAGTGAACCATACAGATGAATATCCTGGTCTGGGAGATGAGCTTGCCGCCTTTCTTAGTCGTGATCAAAGAGGTGGAGGTAGGTGGGGCTACCTCCAGTATCCTGTATAATGAATCACCCAAAGAAATAATGACACCGCGAGGCCTTGATTCATACACAGCATGTCGCCTCCACAAGTATGCCTGGCCTAATAGTACATCACAAATATCTAGAGGTGTAACATCACACAATACCTTGTCTATGAAGGGCTTAATGCTGTAGGGAAGGTGGCACTGTTGGCAAACTTTGAGATCTCGTCCTTCATGAAGCCACCCGATACTATACGGCTGCGGCTGTGGTGTAGTCGGTAGGCCCAATCGCTTCATGACCTCTACTGAAATAAGGTTCTTTTGGCTTCCACTGTCGACAATGAATTGCAATGGCGAACCCTTCACCCACATCTATGAGTGGAAAAGACGTTCCCCCTCCTCTAGCTCTTCGGGCTCATTCTTCTTGATCTTGGCAGTGGCAACAGTGGCACTGGGATCTGCATCAAAAATCTGCTTCCCTTTGCCATTCCCCTTGTCAGGTTCTGGTTCAGGGTTGGAACATGCATCTGATTCGGTAGCCTTCAACTCGGCCAATAGTGACTGCTTGGTCCGACACTCACTTGTGTTATGAGTGGGACTCTTAGGGAACTCACACCACTTTCCTGTGTCCTTCTTCGGCTTTGTGGTTTTGTTCTTTTCTTGTGGCTTCGAGGGGTTGTCTTGGGTCACCCCGCCTTGGCTTTGTCCTTTGGGTTTTGGATTTGCAGATCCAAAGTCTCGCTTCTTCTATTTGAACTTTTGCTCAATTTTGACAGCGTATCGGTATGTTGTGCCGAGTGAGAAGATGTTCAAGAACTCCATCTCTTCCTGGATGTATCTGTGTAGGTAGCCACGGTATTTGAGTACCAGATGCAGTTCAGAATCTTTCATACCCAATTGTGTACGAAGGGTATGAAATATGTTTGTGAACTCTGGCACATCTTGGTCTCGTCCCTACCGCAGTGTGGTCCATTTGATGTATTTGTCCTCGTAGCTTTTGACAGGGTAGTACTGCTCCTTGATAGCATCGCAAAATGAATCCCAAGTGGGTGCGGCTGAAAATAGTGAGCCTGTGCTTTCATCCTTCTGCTCGCAGTAGGTTCCCCACCAGTCCTTCACATGGGGGGCTGCTTTGAGAAGAGCGAAAAAAATCTTTTCCCGACTCAAAAATTCATGAACAGAAAAATAACCTTCTAGCAGATTTAACCATTTATCTACGACATCTGTGTCTATTTGACCCTCGAAGATGGGGATTTCAAAATTAACTTGTACCTTGAAGGGTGTGGCATTTCTAGAGTAGCTGTTGGAAGCCGATGCGTCGC
>APFE031342745.1:26368-61316 GCA_000404065.3 Pinus taeda
CGAACTGTGTTACAATGAGGCTCGAAGGCCTATTTATTGTTGAGAAACAATGGAAAACCCTTAGAATTCCAAAACCTAACCCTAGAAGATGAAACGCCAAACTGTGGGCCCTGTTTGGGTAAATTGGTACATCAACTTCCCGGGGTCGTAACTTTGGCATACGATCTTCGTTTGACGCGTACAATAGCTCATTAGAAAGATCTATCCGAGCACTGCTACTTTGGAAGGGCAACATCGGTCAATGGACCCATGCTGCCCCGAGATTTCCCAAAAAACGTTGTTTATGGCCTCAAAACAGCTTCAAAAGTTCAGGACTCGAAAAACTACTAAAAATAGTAAATTGTGCTACAATTTAGGAAACTGAAAAGACTGAAAGAGACAATTGTGGGGGTCCAAATGGAATAGGTGGTTGGCCACCAGCATCCACCTGGATCACCATGTCAGAGCAACAGATTGTGTTGGGGTTATGGATATGTCAGCTACTGAGTAGCTATGGAAGGCCCAAATGATTCATACTATTGTGATTCCAGTAGAAGCATTGATAATAGAAAATTTGGATGACAGAGTTGTCATAGGACGGCTTACGGGGTTGGGACTCAATTTGGCTACCCTCCCGCGTGAAAGCTTGTACCAGCTCCAGGACAGCGCCGTGATGGAGCTCTGTGCCAGGGAAGGGCACGCGGAATAGGTACTCAATGAACAGAGAATTAATATAGAACAATTGAGCCTCCAATGGGATGAAGCCGTTGCACAGAGTCAACATGTGGAGCAACCTGTAGGGGAAGCATGTTCGCATGCCCCTGAGTAGGAGATTGTGGTTGATTTACCTGTTGGCATATGAATCCACAAGCTGGCTAGTGGGTTCTGTGAAGCAAAGGGGGGGGTCATGAGGATTCAGTTGGAACTCAGCTTGCAAATCACAAAGCTGAAATTACAGGTGCAGCCTTCGACTCCGCCAAAGGTCACCGAGCAACGCAAAAGCATCATTAACACCAGGCGAGAAACGATCACACGTTCCATGAAGGATTGCACCGACTTGTTAGCCCAGTCGCTTATTATGATCACTTCACTTCAGGAAGATCCAACCCTACAGCAATTGGAAACTGAGGCAAGGGAGCTCCAACAAGCTTATGACAATGTCAGAGGGACCGCGCAAGCAGTTGCTATTACGTAGCGCTTGGCCAAGATGAGGGAGGCCCAGGCCCTGAAAATACAAATTGATGCTGCCCGACAAAAGGAAGCAATGATTAAAGAATGACTCCAGCCATGGATTGATGAGGCATTCGCGGTTTCCACCACCATCAAGTGCAAGGTGGCACACATGCAGGTCGAATATGCACCCGGGGAAGCAGCTGAGACAGAGATTGATGTGTCAGTGGCACGCATTGAATAGGTACAACGGATGATGGAAGAGTTTGTTGCAAGTACAAGCGAAGCACAGAAGTTGCTAACTAACCTCTGCGTGAAGATTGTCACACCAGCCGAGTGATTGGGGACAAGTCATGATGATTGCTTTGGGGGACTGTTGGGTAGCAGAGGGCCCACATAACAGTTTTGGGGCTCAAAGTCTACAATTTTGGGTAAAGGCATGGTAAAGACTCTACGAGATGCACAGAGCGCGAATTGTAATGAGTTAAGTCAAAGGGTTGTCTGCTCAAAAATAATGTAAAAGTAATAGGAAATGAGTTGGCCCACCCATGGTCCACAGACCATGAAAATGTATAAATAGAGCAAGGCTCTAGAGTTAGAAGTCAGTTTTTGGTATGTACTTTGGGATCTGGAATGTAATGGGTTTTTGAAGAAAGAAGCCTTGAAGCGTCTATAAGTTCGAGTCAAGGGTATTGGTGGGTAGATAGAGGCTCCACAACTGTGTGCGTAGAGGCCTGGTAGAGTCCATAGCTGTGTGTGTGGACCCCTGCAGCTAAGTGTGCAGGGTGGATCTGGATGTATTAGCAAAAGAGTTGAATAAAGATAAGTTGGTTCTAAAATACTATGTTGAATCTGAAATATTGTGGATCTAGTTAATTTATGATTGATCTATCTGTTTGATTTATGCGCTTATGCTTATGTTATGAGTTTATGCAAATCTATAACTTTTATGTTTGCGCGAACTGGTTATCTCTATTAAATGTTTACTTAAAGACTATAAACTGTAGATTTGATCCATAACAGTTCACTAATAATAAGTACTAAGGATTTATCTTGTTTCGGATCTACACGAAAGCGGAGTGGCACGAGGCCATAGAATGGTGTGTGAATCCTCTAGACCACATCAAGACATCCCAAGGGTGAGGAAACCCTGTTCCAGCACCCTCTCCTGCTACCTCGGGTAAGACCTCAGTTCGCGCCCCGCGGACTGTTGCCGAAAGGGTCGGTAGCTGCGGGATTTGTTTGGCTAAATAGCACTCCCAAACTTGGGTCAAGCCCATATAAGCCAACAATTTCTTTTCCTTAGTTGCTTCAATATCACGTAAAATGTTTTTTTTCTCTTTTTGTTCCTTTGAAAGCTTCATAATGCAATTGATTAATATTCATACGAAAATTTGATTGCTTCGATGGTTTCTAACTATACTTGTTTCGACAATGTCATTGTTTCTTATATGTTTTTTGACTCGATGCAATGATAACTATCATATCATGTTTGCACTGATAAGATTTGTATTAATTTCTATGATATCTTCATCTATGTCCATGTTTTTAAAGCCATTCACATTATCCCCATTATGTTTTTTATAGGATTATTCTATATATTTCTCTTCGTTAAGTGTTTCAATGCCACGTATAATGTTTTTCTCTTGTACTATTTCTTTTAGAGGTCATAATGTAAATGATTTATATTAATTTGAAATTGGATAGCATGCAATATCATTTCACCTTCCTTGAATGAGAAAAAATCAACTACAATAATCATTGTATCAACAAACCACAAGTATATAGTTATATTCAAGATATACTGTATCCAATCATAACCAAAAAGGCCACCATCTATATTCTTGTTTTCATATGGAACTACCAATTGTATATTGTAACCTTATCAATCTACTATTCCAGGAAATTGCATAATTTCATTTTCGTTCATGTATTTTTCTATGCAAGTTTAATGCAAACAAATCATTATGCATGATTTCATTGCAAACAAATATGTGCAATTATGTGTCGTAAACAAGAGACATCATATTCATTCTACGTCAATTGACGTATTCTTTCAAAATAAATTACACTGTAAATACTATTAAACTTGAACAATCTCTCAAACCTATGTATCCTCATGATTTCCTCTATTTGCATCCATTTATGTTCATTTTCTTCATCTTTTGTTCTATTCATCATATGTTCATGACCACTTCTTATTAAACCGTTTTTCTTGCTGAAAAGTGGTTCAAAGTGTCCAACAATTGGATTTTCATCATGGAACAATATTTCATAAATTTCTTCACATAAATTTTACTTAAAATGAAAATAACTTTCCATTATTGTCTTTGACCAAAGTCTTATCGAACTTTTTAGCTAATTTCATAACCAAGGTATACAAAATATGTCCCCCCATAGTCCTCATTCTTCTGCAATTATAGAAGTTGAAGCTGATTTTGTCATCCTTTCCAAATAAACATTTGGGCTATTTATAGCATGCATCTATATTAATGCATCTACATTCAATTAATGATGATAAGATAATACTACTTTATTATTTCATCCATCTAAATATTTTGTGAAATGTTCTATCATTCCTTCTCATAATTCTATTGACGTGTATCTAACATGCAATAGAATTCACATAAAATCAAATAGGAAATTTCCTATAGCATATGAAAAAGTGTTTAAACGAAAGAGATTATGTTGGCTTAGAATTGCATCCATACACTCTCTTTTTATAGCAAACAAATGATTCTCCCTTGATTCCTTAGCAATCACACTTCAACCATGTTTTAAATTCACTATGAGTTATCACTCCATGATAAGCACAACATAAACAAATTCAGAGAAATGAACAATGAAATATAGATAAACACGATAAATCCATAATATAATAGAGAATATACACATTAATAGCATATGAATATACCCACATCGATGATGAAAATTCACTTCAAAAATAATGGTAAAACTCTTTTTTAATAACCAGATTTGGAATTTAACTATAACAATCTAAGCCACAAATCTGGTCAACCCCACTTACTCCTATGTATATTGTGGAAATTATCCAAGGACTCTCATTCAGAAAAAAGGAATGACAATGTACCTGATAAATATATCAAAGAATCTATTCCTATCTTCAAAAATAACTTCTCTTCATATTTCTTATGCTAATAACCAAAGCACATAGAACTTATCCCACCACAACTTACTACTCATTCCAACAACTAACACAATGAAAACCTAGCAGAGCATATAATAAAGAACTTTGGAGAAAATCATTCATAACAAGCCCCCTCAAGAACTAATCGAATATGAATTGGCAACATGCATGCGAAAAAATGCATGATGAACACTGGCCAATGCAACTATGGACACATTGCTTTTAAGATTTTTGCTAGATTCTCTCCACTAATTTGGATTTATGTTCATCCATAAATATGGTTGGATGGTGCAGTAATCATTTGTATAGTTATTGATACATTGTGCAGAGAGTGCAGAGTTTGTTGATACACGAAAGGAAGAAAGATTCATAGAAGTTATATTTATTTGAGCATTTGTGAATTGTACACTTATTGTCCAATATTAAATGAAGTGTGTTTTTAATCCCTATGAGAAAGAAGTGTTTTGTGGTAGAATGGGTGTGCATAATAAGAAACACAATATTTCTTTCATAGTGTTTTGGACTTCTGCATGCATTCTCCCTCCACATATTTATTCTGCACAATACTATATTCAAGAACCATACTATTCCCCATTTTTAGATGGTCAAAGCCACCAAACATTGATTTCAAAATTGTACATCGGATCATCGACAAATAAAAACTTCCATAGGTCCTTTGCATCTCGATATTAAATAAAATGATCCCACCCTTATTTTGCACTAGATATACATGTAAACCAAAAATTGCGTGCCCCAAACTTCAATAAGCCATGGTACCCTTGAGGGAAGGGAAACGAGAGTAGAGTTAACTTTTATTTATTTTCATTATCAAAGATTTGTATTTCATTTTACTATAAATTTAGTAACATGTTATATGTATTAATATTTTAAAGTTATGTGAAGTGTGAAGTTATGGAACAAGCTTTCATTATGCTTCATCCACACCTGTGCATAGCCCCACTTCTGCACAAAAAGTCGTCAAAAATAATTTTGAAAACAGAACATCAAACCACCCGGTAAGTAATTTCACTAGATTTCTTTTGCATCATGATATTAAATAAAAAAATACCATGTCAACATAGTACTGCACAATGTTCATCGCCCACCCCTATTTCAAAAGAACTATATTGGGAGGAAATATATGTGGAGGTATGATTATTGCAAATGAAAGTTTCTGTTGTTTTCTCTGCACATCTGTTCCCTTGCACAACACTTCTTCCTCACACACATTAAAACAACACTTCATTTAATATTGGATAATAAGCACTTAATTCAAAAATGTGAAATCACAATTAGTGTTTGGGAAGCTCAAATAATACGAACCCACATAGACATAGTACTGGGGACAATTAATCACAGTATTGTTCCTCGTTTTTAAATGATCAAATCCATGGAACATAGCTTTAAAAACTGCACACAAATCATCATTAAAGACAAACTACAACATATCCTTTACATCTCGATATTAAACAAAATGATCTCACCCTTATTTTGCACCTGATATACATGTAAACCAAAAATTACACTCCCTGAACTTCAATAAACCCTAGTACTCCTGAGGTAAGGGAAACGAGAGCAGAGTCAACTTTTATTATTTTCATTATCGAAGCTTTGTAGTTCTTTATAATATAAAGTTCGTAACATACTATATGTATTAATTTTTTTAAGTTATATGTTATATGTAACTGTACCTCTGCACACAGAGTTGTCAAACATAGTTTTGAGAATGAAACATCGAACTTCCCAAAAAGAAATTTTGCCAAAGCTCTTTTGCATCCCAATATCAAATAAAACAAAATCATGTCAACATAGTACTACACGCTGTTTATCACCCACCCTTATTTTGAAATAATTGTGCAATGACAAAATTATGTTGAGGTATGAACAATGCGAATGAAATTTTTTGTTTTTGGCTTTGCACACTTGTTCTCCCGCACACCACTTCTTCCTCACACATATTAAAAAGATACTTTTAATATTGGATAATAAGAACTTAATTCACAAATATGAAATCACACTTAGTATTTGGAAAGCATAAATAAAATGAGCCAACGTAGACACAATAGTGGAGATAGTTGATTTCCCACCCTTATTTCACGCCCAATATACATGTAACCCAAACTTTTCATGCCCCAAACATTTGTGGTTATTTTTACTATAAAGTCTGAAATATTTTATATGTTTTAATCGTTTAAAGTTATGCGGAGTGCAGACGTGTGGAAGAAGCTTTCATTGTGCTTCTTTTGTACATATGCATAATCACACCTCCACACTCAAAGTTGTCGAACATAGTTTTAAGAACCATATATTGGACCACCCACAAAGAAATTTCACTAAAGATTTTTTGCATCCTGATATCAAATAATGCACACCCATGTTAACATAGTAGTGCACATAATTGGTCCCTCATCTTATTTCAAAAGAACTATGCTTGGGAGGGGGATTTATGTGGAGGTATAAAATTTGAAGATAAAATATTTTGGTATTTTCTCTACACACCCATTCTCCTATACAACACTTCTTCCTAGCCCATGTTAAAAAGACACTCCATTTAATATTGGATAATAAGTAAATTCACAAATATGAAACCAAAATTAGTATTCGATAAGCTCAAATAAAAAGAGCCCATGTAGACACAGTATTGCAAAAAATTATTCCTACACCCATAAATTTCCATTCCCCAATTTTTCATAAGCCAAAAATGCTAATTATTATTGATTAATATGTAGTGTTGTATAGAGGGAGGTATGCGGGAATGTATGAAGAGGTAAGAAACATTTCAAACGAAATTTTATGTTCTCTGTTTCACACATCGTTCACCCACACAACACTTCTTCTTCATATGCATTAAAAGGAAACTTCACTTAATATTACATAATAAGTATTTAATTCACAAATGTATACAAAGATGCAAAAAATTGTGATATAAAGCATTACCATTTGTCTCTTGCAAAACATTTGATTTCATGTTCATATAGGGGCTTAGCTTCCATCCTTTAGGGATTTTGTATCCCTCATATGTAAAGTCTTTAATAGCCATGTGAAAATCTCATTGAGAAGGACGTTGTAGTATTAGTCTTCCCTGAACAATTCTCCATGAGTACTTCATCCTTTGAAAGTCTTTCCACTCCAAAGCTTACCCCGCCTCCTTCAAATATGCCATATCCAATTGCTTTGCATATATCAAACAAAACAAGTAAGTGATTAAAGATTAGAAATTGCATGTTCTCACATATTCTTGTACAATCCTTGTGTAGGTGTGGAGGTGCTTCTCCACACTTCCTTATCTGCACATACCCGCTCTCTTTCACATCCTTCATTATGCACTTATTCATGGCTCCATGCACATTTTCTCCTACATAACTAAATATATAAAATTTTAAAATGAAAAAAAATAAATTAAAATGAAATAAGAGGGAAACACATTGGCAATCCCCATGATAGTGTCCATGTCAGAGCACTAATTGATGAAATTCCCCCATTCCCCCCACGTACGTAAAGGACCTACTCAGAGCATTGTGTCAATGTCAATGTCAGAGCACTCACTAATGGAATGACCACTCCAAAATTACCATCTTTTATTTTAAAAGGATTTACTAGGAATAGAAAAATACTGAAAATAAATCACCCTCTGCCAGGGGATTTATGTCATATCAAAGATTTCTAAGCCAATGGAAAATTAGAAATAAGATTTCCAGAAATTAGAAATTTATTTTTGAATTTACGAGAAAACTGAAATGTTCAACATTTTCCCAAAACTTTAGTTTAAATTGTAAAATCTCTGCAAAATAATCAAAAGTCAACGGACTTTAACTGCGAGGCGAGTGTTATAATCCCTGGCGAGGCAAGGACTAATAAGATTTGATTTTTCATAATGGAAATTTGAGTTTAATATGATTTATGATTTGGATTATACCATTATGAAAGTAGTTAATGGATTTATATTAAATTTTGAATTAGAAAATTGAAATGAATAAGATCCTTTAATTCCAACTAGGACAAAGGGTTAATGTGGACTAAAGGTGTTAATGTGATTTGATGGAATCGTGACAAAGTTTTCAAATAAATAAATAAAAATTAAGTGATATTAAATAGGCTAAAGAAATTAACAATGATTTTCAAGTTCAGTGCCATATATATTTAATTTCAATAGAGGTGTGATTGATTTGTGAAACAAAAGACTAACATAAATTGGAATTATTGAGAATTGAGGTTAATTATATGGTTGTGGCATAAAATTTAAAGAGGTAATGTGATTTCAAAAGTTATTGAATGATAAAAACACCGGAAGAGAGAGATGATAATGATAATTTGAATATTCAAAATGTTACTACACTTTCGTGGAGCCCTAAGTATCACCTTAGGAAGTAATACATTAAGAGTGCTTTATTCAATACATATATGTTTGCAATATTTTGACATATGCTAAATGGTTGTGAATGCTTTGATGAAAGGTTGAAAATTGACGAACAAGACTAGTGTCAAGTTGAAATGGGTATGAGGAATAAAAACCTTGGCAATAAAACTTGGTGAATCACACTATTTTTATGAGTATCAAATCATTGAGCTTCAAAAATTTGTACCAAGTCAGAGTGAGATCCATGAGTTAGTGGACTAAGACAAAAGTCAAGATAGTGGGGTGGTTAACAAGTAAATTCAACCACTAGTAGTTGTCAATACTATGATCTTTCATAAAACTAAGAAATAATTTGTGGCCGCTTTGTTAATTTAGGTATTATTAGTATGCTCATTAATAATATCTTTGTTTTTTTGGTAATATTTGGTTTTAATTTTTATTGATATTCAAGAAACAAAATTTACAGTTGATATGCATTGTAGCATCTTGTTGACTTTGACGGACACAAAGTCCATGTCCATAGATAACCAAGAATAACACTTGTCCCAACTATCAACAAAACCATAAATATCAATTAGTATATATAACAACCATGCCAAGTTGACCATTGACACAAGATATACTACTGAACTATAAGATAGACATAACAAGAAAAAGCCAAAACACAAGAAAATCATTCATCAAGGATGATCACTAGATGATCTTAAGAGGAATTTCCATTGGCCATGTTGATTGGTATGGCATCAATTATTAAGCTTCACCATTCTAAGGCACTAAGGAATTAGTAGTTGAATCTGAGTTGATGTAGTGTTCAATTTTGTTCAACCGGACCACAATGTCATCCTTATTATATCTAATATTATATGCTTGAGGTCCTTCTGACCCAAAAACAACTTTTAATTTTCAACCTATTTGTTTGACAACACCATATGAAATAGAGTTGGTGTTTTTGAGAGAAGATTAAATGCGAGAAGTATAGGCCATGCTTTCTCCATTTACCTGGGTCTAGAACCCACTCTATTTTCCACTCGCACACCTTAAAATCTGAATGATATTACGAATTCTCTTGCCTTTAGGGATCGTGTTTCCTATCGAACTTCTAGGGATTGTATTTATTTCTTATCGAACTTCCAGGGTAACAACATCATAAAAATTAGTTAGCAACTCCCACCAAAGAGGTGACGTTGTCTAGAGGAGAGAGGAGGATGTTGAATATGGGCCTCCTCTTTTGCTAATGAGTCTCTATCGCAATGCCATCAAACAAAAAAACATACAATAAGTTTGGATCAACAAGACTCTAGACAACCCATAAGGAAATTGATGTAGGATAGTAGGGATAGGCATACACAAAAAAAAATTGATTCCCTGAGTACTAGACACAACGAATAAGGGTAAAAAATGGTGTAAACATCATCCACATACCTACATCCACAAGTATGCCAACCAAACAGGACTCTGGTATGACTAAGAAAATCACTTCATGAAACAACTTAACTCAACTTAACCCTCCATCGCTCAATTCAAGTCTTCACATTGTTAAAACCAAATTGAAAAAAAAACACAGTGTTAAAACCACATTGAAAAAAAAAACACTTGAAAAAAAACCACTGTACCATACACCGACAACCAAGACTACCGACAACCAAGACTAGAGAATTAAAAGATAACCCTAAAAGTTCAAGGGATTGTAAATCAGATGATAAGAGCATGACTACCAACTCGAAAGAGGGAGAAAAAGATGAACTATGCATAAATCACACAAAAAGATAAACTATGCATAAAGCACACAAAATACAAAATACATTTAATGACCAACCATGACCTTTTTAATGACAATGATAAGGTAGAGAAGACCGACCTAAATAGCCACCACCCTTAACCCTAACCCTTGGCACTAGACCAACTGGGAAATAATGCAGAATAATATGATTATGAAACTCGAAATGACCACGTGTGTAAATAGAATGCCCAGACTGACCACAATACCTCCCCAAATCTAAAGACAACATGAAATACCTATTCAATTCTGAACATTGTTAGAATAATGGAGATTAGGTAATTATTGTTACGTAGTTATGATTGTGATTTTCTTGGATATTCAGTTCCTATCATTTAGGGATTTGATTTACTATCCCTAACAATGTGTATCTATTTATTATTGGATTTTAATGTGAAGCCTAAGTGTCATATTTGCTTGTAGGAGCTCCTGGTGATCCGCACCTATGAGCTCCTCCTGTATTGTTTGCCAATTCATGTCTTCCATGTGCAACTGTTGACATGGTATCAAAGCTGCAGGAGGAAGAAGTCTGTAAGTTGAGTTGAGGAATATAAAATTGTGATGTCATCGCTGGGTGAATGAAGAGTAATCATGACGATACTCTTCAAGACTACTCGATTTCTATATTCTGACATTGTCCTAGGTTTCTGGTGTACACTTACGACTAGTCGCGAAAAAGAGGTGAACAGTGGCGACGGTGGTTATCTAAGCATGGAAAAGCAGTGGTTGCGATGGTTAAAGACTATGTTTGTTTTTTGCGTTAAATTTGAGGAGAGGATATTAAATTTGTGGCTGCATTTGAAGGAGATTAACGATGGTTTTCTTTTCGCAGGACATTGCCACACGTGAAGTTTTTTTTTAACTGTAAAGTATTTATGCCTTTTTCTTAAAGCCACTCTTTAATTTAAAGCTTCACGTGGATTTTTTTTAAAGCTGTTAGCACCTAAATTCGCCTTAGGCTGAAGGAAGGAAAAATTCAGGGCAACCACAAACCACGCTCAGTCTGATAGCTAGCCCTACCAGAACAGGAGAGGGCTCTCTCCGAGTCACGCTCAGTGAATATATAAACGAAATGGTCTGAGATGACTTACAATGAATATTGATTTTAGGCTAGTAAATAGATATGGACACAAGAGGCAAATTTTTATAAATGACTGAGTTTCTAGGATGTATGGGACCAATGAGCAGCAATGAGCAGAGAATTTAACACAAAGGCACAGATTATTTCATGAGGCAAGACAGGCGGAAAGTCTAGCAATTAAATTTGAAGTAATGCAAAACAGAAAGATTGTTTAGGAGGGTGAAAAGGGCATAAACACATGAATCCTTTTCAACAGAAGAAAAACACAGAACGTGAAACTTTCCCATAGGCAGAGAAATAAACATGAATTCTACCTTATCTTACTTAGAAAATTTCACTGAAATGAATATGAATGAACTGTGAAACATAACGAAATACATATGAAACATAAAGAGAAACACATTTGATACACTCACACCACATGAATCTCATGAACTAGAGCCGCTGCCTTTCATTAATTCTCTGTCAAAATATACAATGAAGAACTGAGTTTCTCTCCCACAGTCTCCCAGAAATTACAACCAACCCTTTGCAAATGGTTTTGCATATAATAAATAAACTATGCCATTTGGAAATAGAACGACCCACAGTTGGGGAGTTTTTCAAATGATACAAACTGGAAATGGAAAGCCAACCATTAGTTACAAGTGCAGTGTTACAAAAATGACAAATGGCTTGGGTGACTGCTCGCCTTCCTTTGCCACTTGGATAGAAGCCAAACTCTTTAAAATTTGCCTTAGTTGCCGAAACAAATATAGTGTAAATGAGCGGGCCCACTTGGAGAAAGTCGCGGATCGAAATGTCGCGGAGCGGAAGTGATTTTGGCCTTTGGGTCTATATGCGCCGCACCCAAATCTATATGCACCGCGCAACTTTGGAGGCGATTTTGAGGTACCTTCTGGAGTCCAGATTGTGCCCAAGTGTGCTTGTTGGAAAGCCCTGCCTATCTACTTTCCAACCCAAGTGGAATTTCTTAATTGGGTGCTCATTTTCCCCTCCAAAACTTCAATCTCCCAAGACTGCTTCCTGTGTGTCAAAATAGGCGCAGAGAGGTCATGTTTTGAGTGTTTTTGACCTCCTCGGGACTCAAAACTTGCCCAAAATTCTTGTCCATGCACCAGCAGTCATGATTTTTCATGCTGAATCCAAAAATGTAAACCATTTGTGATTTGGAGCTCCCAATCCTAAGCATCACGCTAGTGGCGTGGCGCACAGGGAGAAAAACCCTGTTTGTGCACAAAAATTTGTCAAATGACCACAAATGCCCCAAAAATGCTCCAAATTTCTTGGACATACACCAGCATTCATGATTTTTCATACGAAATCCAAAAATTTAAACTTTTTGCAATTTAGAGCTCCCTATCATAAGCGTCGCACCAGTGCGCGGCGCATAGAGCCTATGCGTAGCGTTTTTTGTAGGAGACGTTTGGAGGTCTTCCTGGTGTCCAAATTGGGTGTAGGATAGCTCGCTGGAAATTTATTTGAGTCTAATTTCCAACCCAACTAGAATTATTCAATTTGAAGGTCATTTTCTCTGTCAAAAATCAAATCTCCCAAGACTGGTCAAAATGTGTCAAATGAGGTTGCCTTAAGGCAGAGTGATGTTGCAGTCAACTTTTGAAGGTGTTCCTCAACTCCAAATTGAGCGCATGATAACTCATTGGAAAGCTCTTTGTGTCTAGTTACCATTTTACTCATCAATAAAGTCAGTTGGCTAACCACGCTAGGAGAAAACTTGATTTTCCCAAGGTCACTTTAGAGGTGCACCAATTCTCCCGAGGCAATTGTATTTTTGACATTTCTCTAAAACCATGACACTTGTGTAAAACGTGAAGGAGGTTTTTCTTCCTTGGCCTATTGTGGACAAAAACCTCCCTTAGTTTTCCAAAATTCTCTTTTCTTGCTCAGAAACATCATTTGAGTGAATTATTGAGCCTTCCTCTGGCCTGTAAGTATTATTGAAGCACTTTGAGAACAACAATTTGTGAACCCTAGACCTAATGACTGAAACGAGTCTTGTCCATTAAAATATCAAACATTGACTGTCATGGATTTTAATATCTTTGATGAAAATACCTAAGCCAACAGGTACAATACAAGAGGGGAATGAACTGACAAGACCCTTTCGTCAGATTATGGCATGCCTCTAGCGGAATGCAGCTAAGTGAATGGAGCAAGACACCTAAAAATGAAATTCAAAAAGAGTTTTGATCTTTGACGGAGGACTGACAAGACCGACTCTAACAAAAGCCACCATTTTTTTTACATTAAAGCTTCACATTCACATGGATTTCTAAATTTGGGAAGTTTTTTTAATTAAAGATTTTAATTCTTTAATTAAAAAACAAAAAGGAATTTCATTATTTTTTGAAGGAATTCTTATTTTAAGAAAAAAGGGGGTGTGTATTTTTGGAGTGATATTTTTTAAAGAAAAAGAGGATCTGGAATTATTTTAAGTGGAATTGGAGGTGGGAAATTGTTTTTGTGAAGGAAATTTGTAGTGAACAGGGTATTTCCTTTTAACATTTGAGTTTCGCTCAAATTGTTGAAGATTTTATTCATCCAAGATGAATAATCAAATTGTCGAAGCTTATCTCAATGAAAGTAATAAGCTTGATGGTTCCAATTACACAACTTGGAAATTGAAGCTTCAGACTCTGCTTGAGGGACATAATGCCTATAGTATTGCCATCGGTGATGAAGTCAAGCCAACTACTACAACTGGTGGATCGAATACAACAATTCAAGACTGGGAGAAAAGGGAGATGAAGGCAAAGATTCTGCTTAAGTTATCAGTCAAAGATTGCATCATCCCTCACATTTAGGATTGCAAGACAGTGAATGACATCTAGACGACTCTCAAAGAGATGTATGAGATCAAGAACACCATTCAAACCTTGTACCTCAGGAAGAAGATTCTCTCAATCAAGATGGAGGAGAATGATTCTGTTTCTTCATTCATATCCCAGATAAAGGAAGTTAAAGATAAATTAACTAATATCGGTCAAATCGTGGCAAATGATGATCTAGTGATGATCACTTATGAACGGCATGACAGATGATTATCAGATGTTTATAACTGGATTGAATGCAAGAGAAAAGCCTCTAGGCTTTGAAGAGCGCACTGGGATTTTGCTATAGGAAGAGGAAAGGAGGTTGTCTCTCAAACCTCAAAATCCAGAGCTTCCATTGATGAAAAAGTTCAAGCCAAAATGGAAAGCAGTGGCTGATCATAGGAGAGGCATTGCGTCAAGAAAAAGGACACCACAAGGTATGACCTCGCATAAACATGACTCTACTTCTAAGTGCTTTTATTGTGGTAAGATAAGCCATATCGCTAAATTTTTCCATAAGAAAAAGGCAAATGAGGAGAGGTACAAGCAGAGAAGACATGCAGGTCATTTGGCTAATGCAGATGTAGATCAGAATCAAGATGTCAGATTTGTTTATGGTTGAGGCTGAGACTGCTTTAGCTACTGAGGAGGATGAATCAAATATTTGGTTCATAATTCTGGAGCCTCCTCACATATGCCAGGTAAAGTGCAATGGTTCAGAAATTTTAGAGAATCCAACGCTGGAGTAAAAGTATACCTTGGAGATAATAGAGTGTACGAGATAAAGGGACATGGAGATGTCCTTGTTACTCTGCCTGATGGAAAGATTAGGAATATATCTGATGTGTAGTATGTTCCTAGTATTAAGAAGAACCTGATTTCTATATCAAAGATTATAGATCAGGATCTCAAGGTAGAATTCTTTAAATCTTATTGTATTATTAAAGAATTTTTGGACCAGATGAGGCCTATTGCTACAGGTATTCGCATAGGAGGACTCTACAAACTGGATGTGAAGAGTACGCCACAGCAAGCCTTGATGTCATCATATAAGTCTGTTGAAAATTTGTGGCATCAGCGACTTGGGCATATCAATTTCAGTGACCTCCTTCTGTTGCAGAACAAAGGTATGGTAGATGGTCTTCCTGTTTTAAAAATGTTGCATATTGATTGTGAAGCATGTGCATTTAGTAAGCAGCATAGTGATGAATTCCCTACCATTAAAGATAGGAAACGGAGGGATATACTCAAACTTGTACACACTAACTTATGTGGCCCGATGCAGACAAGATCATTAGGAGGGGCCTACAATTTTTTAATCTTTGTTGATGATTGTACAAGATTCACATGGGTATATTTTCTTAAACAGAAGAGTCATGCTTTTGAATATTTCAAGCAATTCAGAAACATGATTGGGAAGCAGACAAGAAAGTTCATCAAGATTCTTTAATTAGATCAAGGCAGAGAATTCAAGAAAGGGGTTTCATCAAATACTGTAATGAGCATGGGATACAGCAACAACTTACAACACCTTACACTCCTCAGTAGAATGGAGTAGCTGAGAGGAAAAACAGAACACTGGTGGAGTGTGCTCGCAGTATGTTGAAAAATAAGAATCTAACTAATGGTTTTTGGGCAGAAGTTGTTAATACTGCAGTATATTTGAAGAATAGGAGTCCTACTAAAAGTCTTAATTATAGAACTCCTTTTGAAGCATTGTTTGGCTTCAATCCTGCAGTAGGTCACCTTAGAGTATTTGGTTGTAAAGATTTTGCGCATGTTCCCAAAGAGAACAGGAAGAAGTTAGATTCAAAGGCCATTAAATGTACCTTCATTGGATACTGCAATGAGTATAAGTCTTACAAAATGTTTGATCCTTCTACTCACAAGGTGTTTGTTAGTAGAGAAGCAGTATTTCCATGAACAAGTTGATGATGGAAATCTTGTTCAAAACAATGAAGAATGGCATGTACCCTTACTTTCAGATGAGGATATTGAAACAAGGACCAGTCAGTAACAGCAACGACAACAACAACAACAACAGGATAAAGAGGAAGAAATCGAGTTCAATCCAAAAAGAGAAGAACACAACAAAATAGCTGAACCCTCACTGCTCAGGAGATCCACCAAGATGAAATAGTTACCAGCTCGATATGGGGATTGTGCGCTCATGACTAGTATCTTAAACATTACAGAACCTTCTAATTTTTATGAAGCTAGTAAGAGTTCTGAATGTAAAGAAGCAATGAAAGAGGAATATGAATCTATTATTAAGAACAATACTTTGGATCTAGTAAAGCTTCCTAATGATAAACAACCCATAGGTTGTAGATGGTTATTTAAGTTGAAATTTAAAGCAGATGGGTCTATCAATAAGCATAAAGCAAGGTTGGTGGCAAAGGGGTATTCCCATAAAGAAGGTATTGATTTTGAGGAAACATTTGCCCCTGTTGCAAAACTAAACACTTTTAGATTGATCATTGCTTTAGCCACTAAGCATCATTGGAAAATACATCAATTAGATGTTAAATATGCTTTCTTAAATGGTGATTTAAAAGAAGAGGTGTACTTAGTGCAGCCTGAGGGGTTTGTTAAGAAGGGAGAAGAGCACTTAGTATGTAGATTAAAGAAAGCTTTATATGGTTTAAAGCAGGCACCTAGATCTTGGTACGAAAAAATTGACTCATTTTTCCTCATGCATGGCTATAAATGGAGCAAAAATGATCCCAATTTGTATATTGTGTTTAACAATGAGGGACAAATAGTGTTGATTTCTTTATATGTAGATGATCTAATCGATCATGACAGGGAGTGCAGACAATCTCATTGAAGAAATCAAGCACCAGTTATCACAGAGATTTGAGATGAAGGACCTTGGAGAAATGCATTACTGTTTGGGTCTAGAAGTTTGGAGAGATTCAAACCAAACTTTCTTGTCCCAAGGTAAGTATGCTAAGAGTTTGTTAACTAAATTTAAAATGGATGAATGCAAGGATGCATTTGTGCCTTTACAGTAGAACAACAAACTTCAAGTGAATGATGGTTCGAAATATGCAGATGCAACATTGTACAGACAGTTGGTTGGTAGTATTATTTATTTGACTACAATGAGACCAGATCTAGCTTATTCAGTGAGTGTTTTGAGTCAGTGCATGACTCAACCACGTGAGAACCATTGGCTTGCAGTGTAAGGAGTACCGAGGTACCTGCAAGGTGTTAGCCTCCTGCTCATAGCAGGTATTCACCTTTCGTGATCGACATATGTACAGGCCAAATATGTCATGCTTTGCTTACAGCAATGTTCCATATTTGAATCCTCTGACAGTGAAACATTTTTATTGATATATGCATGGTTCATTTTACTCTGGTTGAGAATGGCATCTGGTTGAAGACTAAGAGAAGTATCAAGTTCAGAATCCTTTTCATGAAATGAAGGTTCAACTCTGTGGTTGTTGTGAATTTCTGACTTGCTCAGAGGATGTATTCTAACTGAGGCAGATTCGCTGAGGCATCATTAGTTGGGCTTAAGACATTGGCACAGTTTAATGAGGCTTACTGTGTGCACTTCAGAAGCTACAAACAAGACCTGACGACAAGTCTGAGGCAGACCTAAGGGCTTATACAAATATTGAAAACTTATTTTCTCTGGACAGACTTCAGATCATTGTTTAAGAAGTTGTTTTTGAAGGCAAAGACTTGAGGTCATTTGAAGACATTCAATTGCATGGAACCTTCTTGAAGCATATTGTTAGAAGACAGTTACATTTATTGTTAGATTGAGACCAGTTCAACATCCTTAGCTATGAAAGGGGTGGTCTCATCTACAGCTGCAGATACAAAGTTACAAACATCAGTGTGTGGCAGAAAAATACTTCATTAGAGCACAAGGTCAGATCAGCGACAGACATCTCCGGGAATCAATGGCTCTGTTTGCATTAGCACATATGAGGCATGGAACTTGCTATCTGAAATGATTAAGGTATTTTTAAGTATGCAATTGGAGGTGGATATAGATAGTATTCAAGGAGGCAAATCTGTAGTTTGGCAGTTAACATACTTTGACTTGTTATTGTTCATCTGAAGCTTACATCAACAAAAGGGGTTGTTGATATTTCACGATTGTAGAGAGTTTGATCATTGACATGCATACACTGCTTCAACTTCTATTGTCATAGATTTGTATCAGTACTGTCTCTTATATATGTCACTGGTATGTGTTAGTCTGGCTGAGTTTAGATGATATATGGCCGAGCAAGAATTGATCAGCTAGGGTCTGGTGCACTATTAAAAATATCTTGAGCTATGTATTGCTAGGGTTTATCTGTGCAAATTGCAAATTGAGCAGTATTGATGTTTTAAACAGAGAATGAGCGTATACTGCTGGTCGGTGATCTTGGTGCTTGAGTTCTCAAGTGAAATGGATCTCCATCTATGGCTCGGTCATATTCTTTTAGGGCTTCAATTGATGGTTTGAAGGCAGAATTGTACCTTACACTGGTTCTCAACTCAAGGGAGAAACCTCCAAAAGCACTTAGTGAAGCTTTTCAGCCTCTTTTAAAGCACATGGTGCATGAAGAATTTGGAAAACTTGTGCTGCCAGCTTCAGTTAAGATGTTGAAGCGCAACCCAGAACTTGCATTGGAGGTTGTCTATCTCCTTCTGAAATTGACAAACCTTGACTTGAGCAAATATGTTGGTGATATTCTACCCACAGTTCTACAGCAGGCTCGCCACAATAATGAAAGCAGAAGGAAAGAGGCTTTGGAGATAATTAAAACTCTTAGTTTGCAGTCCAGTGATCCAGATGCCATAACAGCTATGTTCAATTCCATCAAAGGAGTTATTGGGGGGTCGGAAGGGAAATTGACCTTTCCTTACCAGAGGGTTGGAATGTTTAATGCAATTCAAGCATTGTCTAGTGCCCTTGCTGGCAAAGCCTTGAATACTTTGGCAACCACTATAGCAAGTTATCTGATATCCATTTACAGAGCAGATGGGAATGAGGAGGCACGCAGTGCAATATTGTTGTCTTTGGGTTCCTGGATTGCAAAATCAGCAGATGGCTTTGTACATGATGCTGCTTCTTTCTTTGCTATGGGACTTAAAGAGAAGGAAAATTTCTTGCCTTACTGGCAAGACATAATGGTTCATGGCAGTAAAGCTGTACTTCATTCTTCTATTCAAGATGCTTGTAGGACTCTTCTCAATAATGTTATCCAGTATACTCACAAAGTAACAGACTATGGGCCTGAGTCTTTGAGGGAATTAGGAGTTATCAAGAGAAGCCCCTACAGACCTTTTGTTCAGGCGAGGGTGCAGCTTGTGTTGATAACTCTGAGACCGTTTTGAAGATTCTTCATTTGACAATGCAGAGCTACGAAAAGCCTTATGATAATATCGTACAGGACTGTTTTTCAGAGCATGAAAAGTCCATAAGTGGGAGAAGAAGTGCAAAACCAGAATCTTCTGACAAGATGGGACTGTCATTGCAGCTGGAAGCCATTGGTGTTGGTGATCAGAAATTTTTTTTGATGCACCAATTGCCCTACAAATGGCCAGGGATATTGAAAACAAGCATAACTAAGCTAGCAATTGAATTAAGTGAGAAACAAGGTATTATGGCAGAGCTTGAGTGGTCTAAAGAGCGTTGTGAGAAGGGAAATGCCTTAACATATTATGATTCCTTCAGGAAACATGAGGATATCGATACTAATTTGGGAAGGGAAAGGCTGGACGGGTTTTGGGATGAGATTATTGAAATGTCCAGTGATTTCCAATCTCAAAATAAGTGGATAAACGCTGGCACTGCTTATAGAAGATTTGTGGAGCCTCTGGATATTGCACATTATTATCGCATGTCGGAGGGTAAAGGCAACTATCTTTCGGATGGAAGGCCCACTCGTCATAAAGTTCTTGAGAAATGGATGGAAGAGAAAGAAAAAACGGAGCAGTCGCACTTGCATCCCTCACTCAGGACTCGTGCTTTTGGGCACAAGTAGAAGAGGCTTTGAAAGAAATGAAAAATCTGGAACAGGGGCAGCAGCAACAGGAAGTCTTGAAATGTTCGAAGGTTATGCGACAAAAATGCGAAGAGCACACCTTCGTAGTCTGAGATTAGCATGCCAGAACTCAGAGATTTTGACATGGATGATACCTTTGGCGGAGCCATTTATACAACTTGTTAAAAGTGGCGCTTCTAAGCCCACACAAAGACTAGAGGGAATGTATGCTCTGCTTCTTGTAGCAAAGATTGCGGCTGTGGATGCAAAAGCTGATGAAATTCTTGCAAAAGAAAAGATCTGGCAATTAGTTTTTCAAATGGATTCTTCTCTGATTTCTACTACACTGGCATCAAAATTATCTTCAGATGATTGTTTGGCTTTTATGGATCTTGTTGAGGTTCTACTGCTGGAGCATCCTCACAGAGTGACAAAATATTCAGGATCAAAGCAGCTTTTACAGCTGGGACTCTATTTTCTTTGCCACTCTTCCTGGGAGGTTCGTAGAGTTGCATCTGCAACTGTGAAGCGTCTTCATGCTTCTGGATCAAGATTTTCAGAAGAGTTTCTAGTTGAATTCTGTGAATGGCTTCCTGTATTGGGAGAGTGTCTATCGCTTGCAAAGACAGGTGATGCAGAAAATGCAATAGACAGTTCCCTACCAACAATGCCACCTGCAGAGTTTCTGGTCAATGCTCTACTCGTGCTTGCTTCGGCAGGTCACTAAAAATCCAAGTACATGCACCAGGCTGTTGTTATGCTCTCATCATCCATGTCTTGCAAGAGGAAGGCGGAAGAACATTGTGTGGAAGGTGAAGTCAATATTGATTGTGTACCACTATTAGTTGATGTAATCCTGAAGACCTTGTTCATATACGATGACCGGCCATCACAAGCAGTTGTGGAGGATGCCATATCAAAAGCACTAAGAGAACCTGCATTTGTAAAAATATTTGCTACTGCTCTTGTTCAATCTGCTGAGAAACATGTGAAGGCTGCGTTAAATTTAGTATGTTACAAGCTTTTTAGATGGTCATGTCTCCTTGTTAGATGGAGTCCATCTGTTACTACAGCAAAGAATGCGTTCACGAGAGTTGCATCTGTGCAAGCATCTCTGCTTTGTGCACTTTCACAGGGACCAGTCCGATTACGGAAGGCCAGTAAGAGGGTCTTTATTCATCTCCTTCATGAGGTACCAACAATTTTCAAACTCTATATTGGAGAGCTGCAGAATGGAAGTTTCAGAATGGAAAATAGAAGTTGAGAGACCTCCGTACTGAAATGGGGAAAGAGATGTGTGACACTGTGATCGTAGCTTTGAAAGACTTAAATGAATACAATGCAAGCGGAAGATATCCAATACCAGAGGCGTGGAATAAAGCGGAGAACAGAAGGACAGCCAGCCACCGCCACAATCTAAAAAGCGGAGATTATTTTATGGAACCGCCTAAACAATACCGACAAAGGATTCCATGTGCAGTAATTACAGAGTTATGGCCATGAGGCCAGCGCACAGCTCCAAGACCACCGTTCAACCATTTTGAGGCTGCTCTCTCATACGCAGCCTTCACTTGCCAGCTGCCCCAGAACACCTGTTTAGATATTTTATGCATTCATTACCAGCACAACTTAGCATTTAAAAAACTTTATTGCTGCAGATATCTTTGGACCTGTCTAGATTAGATATGTTTTCAGTAATGTTTTTGTAACTTGATAGCGGCTCAAGGGCCAGCATGTAATAGATATTTTGCCTATTTAAACAACGTTGTTCGTTGTTCAAAAGGTGAGAGTTTTTTGATCGACAAGCTGATTTTGAAACACTGCTGTGTACACTCTGAGAGGTTTAATGAACAGAGCTTGCTGGAACTAATGTGTTTGGACTGTCTACATGTGTGTTTGATGGCTGAAGAGCTGACTACAGAATTCCGGTGCTTCTTCTTGGACTAATAAGTTTTCCTTATCTCTTTCTACAGTTACTATGTTTGCTATATCATGTCTGTGTCATGATCTAAACTTGCAGGGAAAAAGAATAGGTCAGATGTCACTTAGCTGTGCTCTGCCCTCAATCCCTGCTTTTTCTCAATGTTTTCTTGCTAAATTAGCCTGTAAATATGAATTCCTCTTAGGCTCATATTTGCGCTAGTTTCCTCAGTATATGAATATTGTTGTAGGAATTCTTAAATGCTCCTATAGGATATTCATTCACGTTCCCTCTGTTAGCACGAATGAAAATTACTTAGCTGTCTTTCATTCCCTGACATCCGTTTCATCCTCATTCAAACCTGATATTAGTCCATGTGTAGCTATCCTGCTCTGTATTCCTCTTTCGTCAAAGAAAACACATCCTTCAGTCCACATCCTTGACTCCATGCCCAATGTTCTAAACCTCTTGCGCTTTGCATGCCAAATACTGCCTGAATTGATCATTCATCCCACCAAACTTAAACAAAAAACCATGTGCTTCATATCTAGCCTGAAATCATTTCCTAAACAAAGCTAAATCCCGAAGAGAGAGCCCTCTCTGACTGCTGGTAGGCTAGGACCGGCAGTCCAAAGCTTGGTCTGTGGTTACCTCGGCCGTATCCCTTAATGAGCAGGGGACAACCTGAGTGTTAACACAAGGAACTTCAGACTTTGGTATTTTGTATTCTGACTCATTTGATGTTAGTTTAACAGGCTATACAAACTCTGATTGGGAGGGAAATTTAGATAATAGAAGATCAATTACAGGTTACGCCTTCAGCATTAGGTTCGGGGTTATCTCTTGGTGCAACACGAAGCATCACACTGTAGCCTTATCCTCAACAAAAGCAGAATATCAAGCTATGTGTGCAGCAGCATGTGAGGTAGTTTGGTTGCGCAGACTCCTTCAAGATAAAAACACTAATCACATAGACACTCAATTTCATTTTGTGAGGGAAAGGTGCAGTCCAAAGAGATTTGTGTTGAATATTGTAATTCTTGTGATAATATGGCTGATATATTTACTAAGCCTCTGGGAACACTGAAGTTTGATTTGTTTAGGAACATATTAGTTGTGTTTAAGAACCCTTTCTCCATTAAGGGGGAATGTTAGAATTAATGGAGATTAGGTAATTATCGTTAAGTAGCTATGATTGTGCTTTTCTTGGATATTCAGTTCCTATCATTTAGAGATTTGATTTACTATCCCTAACAATGTGTATCTATTATTATTGGATTTTCATGTGAAGCTTAAGTGGCATATTTGTTTGTAAGCTCCTCCTGTGTTGTTTGCCAATTCATGTCTTCCATGTGCAACTGTTGACGAACATAACACGCCTACAAAGGAGATAAGTTTGTGTTGTTTACCAATTCATGTCTTCCATGTGCAACTGTTGACGAACATAACAAGCCTACAAAGGAGATAAGTTTGAGAGAGTATAGCTCTGTGAAAGCCTTTACTAGAGAAAATATCGTCCACTTGCACACTTTCTAAAGGGGTGAATGGAGAATAGCGCCACCCTACATGCAGTAATACTCTTCGCAACTCCTCAACAGCAATCAGAACTATATTTGTCTGTCTGAACCATGATAGCAAAATGAGTAGACTGGAAACTCAGCTGAAGATCTTTTCGTAAATGTATTCAAACTCGTACCCCGTAAGAGTGAAAAAAGTTTGGCACCCTCTTGTAAACGTTAGTGCTCTAGGCCACCCTACATGCTCATTAGAGTCTATATAAAAATAAACCAATGGACAAGTATCGAGCCATGAGACTAAACTAAAAATTGGACACTCCTTCCTCACGCGCCAAGTGTTTAACTCCTTCCTGTGATGCTCTGATCCAGAACTACCCACAATGTGTGTAACATTAATGCCAATTGATCTTCTGTCAGGGCGAATCCTTCCTATCACCAGTCTCCTATAATTCTACTCCTCCATGACGACATCGAAAACCTCAACTCAAAATTGGAAGGCGTTTGTTGAGCCCACTACTGCATAATATAATGCGATGGAGTAAATTCCCCACACATGAGATAACATACGATGCTCCTTTTAACCTTAATTTTCCACCTCCACGTGTCGGGAGTTTTGTGCCAGGTGGGTGGCTTGGCACACTGGCCCCAAGGTCGCTCCCACCTTGACCAGCCAAACACCTTGCATGCTACTCACGCGTTTCATATCTCCAGACCGCCGGAAAACCACCTTCACCGTGTCACCGATGGTTTACCGTCACCAGAACACTCCAAACAGGGACACTAATAATATCTTATTTATTAGTCTTACAATAACCAATATAAAATTTGTTAATTGTTTGTGGTCTTTCAACGAACTCAATTTATTGTTGATTATAGTTATCTTTGATGTTATAGTTCTTAATGTTATAATAAAACTTGTAGAATCCTTTACTCATATCTATATCTCCCTAAATGTTCAAATGTAATTCCTAAATTGAATGCTTAAGCATTTTGTTTATTTCCTACTAAACACTTAAAACATTGTTCCACAACAATCTATCTTAATAGATAAAGATGATTTAACATTTTGTTTATTTCCCACTAAACACTTAAAACATTCTTCCACAACAATCTATCTTAATTGATAAAGATGATTATTGTTCCACAACAATCTATCTTAATTGATAAAGATGATTTTTTCGTAGTACTGCATCATTTTTGTTCACACTTCAACATTTTGAAGCAACACATAAAAGAGGGTGCACATTGTTATAATTCCACTTTGGGAGCCCTACAATGTAACTCAACCATTATTGGTAAATCAGACTCACCATCATTTGTAATTTAAATATCTTATTAATAAATGTTATACATTTAATATAAAATATTATATTATATGGAATAGGATATTATAATATATTATGTCTCTGAATTTATGTTAATGGCATATTTGCTTATAATTTGACTAAGTTTTAACTGATTTAAGATTGACATATTCTAATAAATTAATATGAATCTGAAAATTGACATATTCTAATAAATTAATATTAATCTGAAAATTGACATATTCCAATGAAATAATATTAATGTAAAATAATACATACAATATAAATTATTCTACCTGTGTTATTGTAATTATTTTTTAGTCAAAAAATTTGATTTCAATTAAACCAAAAAAAATAACAATGTTTTTCAAAAATCTAGATTAAAACAAATTTTTGGATTTCCATTAAAACTAGTACCCAAATGAAGTTCATTTGAGATTAGCATTACATACACATTCTTTGCACATTTTTTAAATTTTTTTAGTTTTCAAAGTAAAAGGATTAATTAACTGATTATTTTCTTTTAAGTTTAAGATATAACAATAAAGAAAAAAATTAATTATATAAAATTTATTCAATTAACTAACTAATTTAATTACTCAAACAGTAAAAAATCTATTAATAATAAAAAAATAAAAAAACAATTTATTATAATAATAAAAAATTTAAATATTGTTAATGATTATTATAAATAAAGATTAAAAATAAGATAAAAAAATTAAATTAATATTTGGCTTTCATCTCCTTAAATCAAATTATCTTATAGCTATTTATCTTCTCACTAAGCTCTTCTTCTATCATCATTCAAAATTGTTTTGATGATGGATCCTTGTTGGGATTTGAAACATTATGACTGTGGATACTCCGAGACTTAACTCAAAATAAATGAACCACATATGCCTAAAATAAAGTAAAAGGATTATCAAGCATAGATGAATGAGACATTTTAGTTATGGTAGACCTTGATGATATAGGAGACTACATCATCCTTTCAGACTTTGTACTATCATGTATGAAAATATGAGGTTTCTATTACTTTTGAAATTGGCATTCCTAATGTGTTCTTGATTCATCTTGTATATCCGTAGGCATTTTTTTAATTATTTTTGTACTAAATCACTTAACCATACATTAAATCAATTGTAATAGAATGTTTAAAGTGACTAGATTCAAAGTTAGATACTATGGTTGGAATTCTTTGGGATTAAAAGCTTAGGAAAAAGAAAAGTAATATTGCATTATCATCTTCATATATTAAGTATACAATAGTTGAAGAATCATTTACCTTAGCCAAAAAAAGAGAGAGAGAGAACAAGAGTGGTAATGCAAGGAAGGAATCTAAGAAAGAAACCAATTTATAATGCAAAATCGAACCAACAAGTAAATTAACATGGCTTTTCCATCACTAAAGACCTAAGTCCTATCACAACCTCACAATAGTAGAAGGAATACATCCAAGGAGATTTGCTAGCACACATCTTTAGAATAACTCATTATTTGGAGAGACATTGCTTACTTAAACAAAAAGAGACTAGTTTAAGCTAAGTGGTTGAAGTCCCACACCAAAAGGTATACCAAAGTATAAAAAAGAAAGTTATACATATTTTTTTAATGTATAAGAAATAAGCCACACAAACTTCCATGTAGTCTCATCTATCTAGAAAAGTTGAGAAGATAGACAATTTAGATTTCCACCATGAATTACTTTGAATTATTGTTATTAATATTATTTATAAAAATTTATATATATATTATATATATATATATATATATATATATATATATAATATATATATATATATATTTTTATAAATATTATACAAAGCTCTAACTAAAAGGAAAAAAAGACAGTATATTCTAAAAGACAAGAGAATCTCTTACACCTCTCTAAGGTAGCTCCTAAGAAATTCTGGAGGCAGATTCTAACTAGGAAAATGAAAGATAATAATAAAATTGTTTTACACGATTGGAATTCCTATCTTAAAAAACTTTATGAATCTCCAAATGTCATGGATAACTTTGAAACCCTACTCACAATGAAAGAATTTTTCTCATTAGAAGACATTGATTTTGGGGTTAATCACTTGGCTAATGGGAAATCTAAGGACATTGAAGGTTACGAGGCAGAAATCTTAAAAATTGGAGGTCCTCTCCTCATCCCCAACATTCACAAGCTTTTCAATCAAGTGGTCAAGAATGGGTTCCTTAAACCATGGACTCAAAGCCTCATTATCCCTATTCTTAGAAGTGGGGATACAAATAACCCCTCTAATTATCGGACAATTATGATCAGCCTTCTCCTAGCTAAGTTATATGGTATTATGTTGGAAAGGAAGTTGAGCATATGGATTGAAAGTGAAGGTAAGCAGGCTAAAGGCCAAGCGAGTTTTAGAAAGCAGCACTCAACAACAGACCACCTCGTTACGCTTAGGATCATTGTGGAGGAATGCCACAATGATAAATCCAATATCTTTTTTTGCTTTGTGGACTTTAAAAAGGCTTTCAATACAGTTCCTAGAAACAACCTTTGGAACAGATTAAGGTTCCTTTTGAGTTGAGAGCTGCCACTATAATGTTATACGAGAATGTAATTGCCAAGTTAAAGAGCAATGAGGGGTGGTCGAAATATATTAAGTGTAATATCGGAGTTAAACAAGGTTTCCCCCTCTCCCCTACCTATTTGGCATTTACATCGACAAGCTAGAAGGTTGTTTAGAGGAAGCAGGATGTGTTGGCACGATCTTAGTTGGGATAGTCATCATCCTTCTTCTCTACATTGACGATATTGTTCTTCTCACAAGGTGCCCATCTGATCTTGATAAGAAACTTATTCTTCTTAAGGATTTCTGCTCTACCATGAGTATGATTGTTAACACTAACAAAATAAAAATTATGATTATCAAATCCAAGAAGGACACTTACGCTAATTTTATGTATAACAATAGTAACTTGGAGCAAGTGTCTTCGTACCAGTACCTAGGAATTGATATTCATCACAAGCTCAACTGGCACTATAACATTGAGAAAATGATTAATGGGGTATGGAAAGCTTATTTTGGTGTTGAAAATAATTGTAAAATGGAAAACCTCATAATGTGGGATAGAAAGAAGTTCCTCTTTGCAACTTTAGTCACTTCGGTTATCTTATATGGATGTGAGGTTTGGGGTTACAGCATCTCTAGAGAATCTTGGAGAAATATTGAGAAAATCCAAAAGTGTTTTATAATGTATAACCTCAAAATTAAAAGCAACACACCCTATCCTATTCTCCTTATAGAAGTGGGTCTTTCCCTATCGAGAGCCTAGCTATGACTGGGCTTCTGTCGTACAAGCACAAACTCAATAACGTAGGAGGCCATAGACTTCCTAAGCTAGCTTTAAATTCCAGCCAAAACCACCTAAGGCTCAAACAAGGTTGGTATAAAGACACCAGGGCCTGGTTAAACCATTGGGAGATCGACAAGAATGTTGCATTACAAAACATTAATAACATTAAAATATTGTTACTTCTAAGTTCAAAGAAAAAATGTGGTGTGAGAAAGATTTAGCAGCTAAAAAAAAATTAAGATATTATAAGGAGGTCATCAACCCCACCCTAGAAGATCAAAAGTATCTCTCTGTTTTAACTAACTCAAAGAAAAAAATTAATATACCCAAGATCATAATGAACTCTCATGAGCTCCATAGTGAAACAGGTTGTTGGGCAATTCCTAAAACACCATGGATGGAAAGGTTCTGTCATCTCTGTGAGAATACAAACATCGAGGATAAAAATCACTTCCTCTTAGAGTGCCCCGTGTACAACCACATTAGATCTCAGTTTCAAAATCTTTGTTGCAACACTGACTTTCCTAGCCTTTTATGTTGTCAAAATTACAATGAGCTTAGGAGGTTTCTCTCCAAGCTTTTTGAGCATAGGAATAAAATCTTAAATCAAACTAAATAATTCGTTTCTTTAGGTCCGATAGACCAAAGTTTGGTCTCAGTGGACGTTAACCATCATCATCGTCATCATTTATATATAACATAATTCTTAACGATAGATATTTACTTTTACTTTAACATAAAGATTCTTAATCTAGAAATAAGATTGGTTACAATACCATAAACTAATACTATGACTTATTAATACCACACATTTAAAAAAATATCACTCAACTCATATGCCATTTGTTCATATAATCATTTTTTTAATTAATCAATTTAACAAAAAAACATCACAATAACTTTGGAAATAAATCTCAACCTTTTGATTTATGTATATTATTATATATATAATATTATATATTAATTTTTTTATAAAAATTAAATACTTACTATCCACTTAATATTTATTAATAATTAAATTAAAATTTTAAAAATCTAATTTCAATACTACAAATTACTAATATCACACTTATTAACTTAGTTATTAAGAATTTAATTATTAAAACCAAATGTGAACCTGAATCGTTTATTGCACTTCCGAAAACTCCGTAATATACACACCGATGAATATGTCAAGGTAAGCTTGTCAATGAGTAACCATACATTTGACTTCGTGTCTTGCCATCACTAAATGTGAATATGAAGACCTTTAAGAATGGGTGATGACACCTTCTCTTTATTAGGAATGACTAAAAAGGTTTAACAATGACTAATCATATAAGTGTGAACATAAAGAGGTTTAGCGATGACCATATATAAGTGTGAACATAAAGAGGTTTAACAACCTTGACTAAATGTGTGTGCCATTTTTTTAAGTAGCTCTTTTATGAATTTTTTAATATTTATGGTGGGTCTCATATGCGTAGTTTTGTCCATAAAACAATGCTTATTTGTAAAACACTGTCTCTATTCCAGGACATCGGACTGAATCATGTTATTTAAGGGTATTCAATTTATAGGTGTATAGTACTATTAAAGTGTTATTTGGAATTTATATATATATAATTCCTATAATTATTGATATAAATTATTGATATTTAATGTGTATATATTGATATTTAATGTGTATATAGTATTATACTTGGTGGTATATAAAATATTTGTATTTTTATTTAAAATAATGTTATTTTAAATTTTTGAAAATTATTAAAACTTCAAAATTTTTTATTAAAGACAAAAACAATTATCTTCTATTTTTAAACCAGGAGAATAAATTATAATAATTAGAAAAATTGCAAAAATAAATTAAATAAATTATTTTTTATACAAAATTCATATTTAATTTTCCAATATTACTTTTTAATCTTTAAAATTTTATATATATATAATTTTATATTATATTATTATATATATAATATTTATATATATATATATATTAAATTTCAATAATCCATATATTTAATAAATAAATTTAAATTTAGAGAAATTTTTCAGTGGTCAAAGTAAGAGTATAGATCTATCTTAATCACAGATCTAGCAAGCATTTAGAGGGATTAAATCTCTTGAGGTGCAAACCACTATTAGAGTGCAAAACCTGAAAAGGGATTTGCATCTTCAGACATTTGATCTTTCTCAATGTTCAATAGACCTAAGATGGATCTATACTAGTTCTATATATATACCATGTGAATTTTTTCATTTTCTACATTGCATTTTTGAATTTGTAAATGGATTCAATGCCTTGAAAATATCCTTGGGTGCTTGGATTATATAAACCACACAAAATAAGCTTACAATTCCAACAAATCTTTGAGGGATTTCAAACAAAATTGACAAAAACATGACTAATAGAGACTTAAACATAAGATTATTTTTCCAATTGTTTTATATAATATAAGCATATATATTGTTTTAAAATTGACATTGATCTCTTTCATTTAATATGGGTACTAAAAAATCTAATTATAAACCACATTCTATACATAAAATCTTATTTTTATTATTAATATTCTTTTAAATATATGTCATATTATAATTTTATTTATATTGTTTGCACTAATTATTATTATTATTATTAATATTTAAATTGTTACATACTAATTCTATACTAAGAATTTGAATGAATTTCCCATCCCCTTTTATTATTCTTATTAGGAAGTAACTGAATTTTTTTATTTTTAATTATTTCTTTTCTTTGTGAATTAAAACATTTTAGTATTGTGTGTGTGTGTGAGATATTCACTACAACGATGCTCACTCTAACCCTAGACTTTGCTAGGGCTCCTTAACATAGTCGTTGATGTTGTGGGAGGCTTTGGCCTCCTTCTTTCCCCTCATCCAATTCGTTACCCCTCTCCTCGTGCCACAACTTTCAAAGATCTGATTCAATCGAGTTCCAAGGGAACCAAAACAAGACAAGAAATATTTGTGAAGAAATTGGAGAATGTCCTAAAGGTTCAAGTTAACCTTACAAAATCAAGAGCCATCAGTATCAATCTTCTTGAAAGAGGTATGGTTGGAAAGTTTATAGGAATTTAGCCATCTCCTCGAACTCTATGTCAATGGGTAGAAAGGAATTGGAAACCTTTGATTAAAGGGAAGATTGAAAGCACCTTTTTTGGGAAAGGATTCTATACTTTTTTCTTTGAGCCCAAGGAAAATTGTGATATAGTCTTTACGGATGGTCCTTATTTTTATGGGAGCTCAGGGTCTATACTGGAAATATGGACTCTTGATTTCAATCCTGAAAATGATGTTCATTTAGTTCTTCTTGTTTGGGTGAAGCTTCCCCATCTTTCTCTCCAGAGATGAAGAGACTTTGAGAAACACAAGAAATTCCCTCAATGAATATATAGATAAAGTAGAGGTAAGAGATCTAGTGTATTCTTGTGTTAAAGTGGACCTTGACAAGGGATTTACAGAAGCGATATAGTTCTCTTTGGATGGTTAAACATTTATCCAGCTCGTAGATTACGATGAGATCCCCTCCAAATGTCGATTATGTCATGAATTCAGACATTTTGTTAGGGACTGATCTAAGAAGGAAGGAGTGGCCTCTTCCTAAGAAGATGAAGGTCAATCACAGAATAAAAGGAAGATAAAAGGCCCCTCCCAATAGAATGCTACTTGAGGACATGGAAATCAGGCTCATGGACCTTCCCCCCATTACAAGAAGGTGCATGATGCATTACTAGTGAGAGAAGAAAAGAGACAAATTATGAACTATGATAATCCTTTCATGATTCTTTCAAATGATAAGATAAAAGGTGAATCAAAATAGCCAAAAGAAAAAGAAAATAAAAGTGTCACCTCGAGAAAGATGATACAATGGGCACAAAAGGAATACTCAAACTAGAGGACGCCTCTAAAATTACAATAGTGATGGAGTCATAGGTATTAAAAGAGGAAGAGGAATATGAGTCTCCAAAGACAAGGATTGATCATTAAGAAAACTTCATAATTTTCAGTTGAGGATAAATTAGAAATAGGAATAGACATAGAGATAGTGAGGTCCAAATTGACTAGGAAAGTTGGAAGAAAATAAAACTAGGAAGTGCATTAAGAACAGGTAGAGACGGAAAAGGAAAAGTGAACCCAGGGAGTTATAAACAATTTATCCTATAAATTCCCTAAAAATTGGAAGAAAAATGGTTCAACTAGCCCCTACACTTCAGAATGACATATACATCACATATCTTGGAGTCAAACTCAAGACTTCAGAGTTTTTCAACCAAGGGGGGGCTACTGATACAGCTATTTTCATTAGGAATGATTGAATCTTTTTAACACGCCTCAAGGATGGCCGGTCCAAGATGGGAAGCACAATAGGTAATTCCTTATTTCATCTACGGAAAGGTTTGGAGTGCCTTGGGTTACAATTGTGGAATACGGTTTTAAATCTCAGAGAAATTTTTTTTTATTATCTCCGGGGGAACCAAAATGCTCTGGGAGATTTGAGAAGGGAAAAATAGAAAGAACGATCTTGTTAAAAGGAAATGGTGGAAGATTCTTTGGGAATGACCAAATAATCACTCCGTCAGTTGCATATCGGAATATGTAGAGTTTTGATCCAACCATTCCAGAATTAAAGTAATCTAGCGTTAGAATAATGATCATCCACAGAATTAATCATGTTGGATAAGAATCACTGTCGTTCTTGGTGTCCTCGGCAATAATGACCCAAAAGAAGTATTTTGCGGTAAAACCTCCCATCAGATAGTTCATGCAGATATGATAGGACTCCCATATCGCTTGCAAATACCGGCCTTTTTATCATTATCTTCACACTGTACCTGCAGTTAGCATTCAAATAATTGTCCTTAATTTCCACCTGTTCTCAGCCTGAAGGGCCAGCGGGGAGGGCGGGGATGGGAAATGGAAAAAGGGAAATAGAGATCATAAACTTATGTACACTACAAAATCCTCCCATTTTGCTTCTCCAAGAGACTAAAATTGGGGAGTAGGAAACTCTCCACAAATTTCGAAGAATGTGGAAGAATTGTAACGTTGAAGCCATAGGATCTAGGGAAGCATCGTGGTGTTTATTCTCTATATGGTCTTTATCACACTTCCACCTCCTCTATGAAGATAAATTCCAACATTGGATAAATACCAAGCTAAGGCACATTCCAATAGGGAAAATCTACAACATCTTCCACACACATACACACGCACACATATATATAGATATATATATTCCCAATAGTTACTAAGCCAAAGTCAAGTGTTTGGAGTCCATTATTGGGAAGAAATATTCCCTTGAAAAGTCTAACCTCATCCTAGTTGGGGACTTCAAATCCATTATTCATTAATGGGAAAAAAAGGAGGTATTTTGGTCAGAGATCAATGCCAAGAAATGATGGAGGAACTCAAATTTGAGCTTGTTCTCTTTGATTTCAATCCAATCCTCTCAAAGTTCACTTGGAGCAACAAAAGAATAGGGTCAGGTCATATAACAATCATGTTAAATTGTTTTTTGGTAGGAAGTGAATTTCTATAACATCAATTGTCCCTCTCTTCCTCCCATTTAGCATGAAGTGGATATAATTATCGCTTGGTAAAGTTGGTCATTAAATAACTTCCAAAACAAGGGCCCATTCTATTTTGATATAATCTACCTTGGAAAAATGACTCATATTTCAGATCTCTAGTAAATAGTGCATGGTCTAGATGGGTGTCAGGCTCACCCATTTATATGTGGGAGAAAAAAATAAAAGGTCTCAAAGAGGAAATAAATAAATGGATAGGGAAAAAAAAATCAAATTTGATGGAGTCTAACCCATCCATTCTTAATTAGAAGAGGTTATCTAGACAATCAGAGATCATCTGGTGAAGAAAGACCTCTCGTGGAAAGAAAAAGAAACATTCAAAAAAAATCATAATAAATTAAATGAAGAAGAAGAGACCTGGAGACTCAAATCCAAAAGCATGTGGCTAAAAGTAGGAGACAAGAACACTAATTTCTTTCACAAGTATGAAAAATGAGGGAGGTCATAAACAGGGTCAATCAAGTTCAGATTAATGGCAATCTTATCTCAAATCCCATTCAAATGAAAGAAGAGGAATTTTATTTTTTCAATACTTGTATAAAGAAGAAGGAGATGTTTTGTTTCACAGGGAAGGAAAATATTAAAAAAAAAACACGCATCTAGTCACTCCTGGAATGAATTAGAAAGTTTTTGAAGGCCATAACAGATGAATAAAATTACAAAGAAATTTTTTCCTTTGATCTTAATAAGGCCCTGGGACTTGATGGGTTCATCAGTTCCTTTTATCAAAAAAATTGGGAGGTGATTAAATTAAGCTTCTTCTTTTTTTTCTGAAGCAAGAGTCGAACCTTCTATTTCATTAAATCAAAAGATAAGTTAAAAAGTGTACATAAACCTGTCAATTTAGATCAGAGGAGAACAGGTAATCCTTCCAAGGACAAGGACCCTCCCACTAACACTCGAAAGCCCAAAACTCAAGGAAAAAATCCAGTCGGACAACAACAAA